>WTSP01021013.1:0-46920 GCA_025331215.1 Actenoides lindsayi
GGGGTGGGGGTTTTTTTCCTCATGTAGTATTTCCTGTACTGAGAGAAAGGCCTTGACTTGTGTGTGGAAGTATAAGGGGGAGAACATTCATGTGGTGCTCCTTGCCTGATGTAAACCCTTCAGTTAGTGAGCTGCTGGCCTCCCGTGCTTTTCACCTGCAGGAAGACTGGTGGATCAGAACCTGAATAAACTGGGGAAGGATGAAATGCTGCAGATGATCAGACACGGAGCCACGCACGTGTTTGCCTCCAAGGAGAGCGAGATTACAGACGAAGACATTGATCATATTTTGGAAAGAGGGGCAAAGAAGGTGAGAGAAAGCTTTTTAAGATAACTAAAGGAAGTGCTGCTGTAGAGTTGGATGTGCTGGCAAGCCAGCCTAGCCCTACAGAAGGACCTGACTGGATGCTGGAGGGAGGGAAAGGGGCTTTTGCTAGGGGAGGTTTTCACAGTGCTCAAATGCGAGAGGTTTTTCTACTACTGTAATAATGAAGTACCTTTCAGAATTGTTCTTGTCTCTTCCCCCCTCCAAGACTGCAGAAATGAATGAAAAACTTTCCAAGATGGGTGAAAGCTCACTCAGGAATTTCACGATGGATACGGAGTCCAGCGTCTATAACTTTGAAGGGGAGGACTACAGAGAAAAACAGAAGGTAACAGTTGAATGGCTTTCAGAGGACAGCACTAAGCTGTATGACTGAACAGTTACTGAAGAGGTACTGGCCACAACAGAGTATCTCTGAAAATAGTCTGTACATTTTATTAGTGAATGATGTGGATGTAGACCTAGTTTTCTATAAAACTTAGTCTTCCTGTTCTTTGGGGGGGCGGGATTTGTTTTTATAGATGGCATTTACAGAGTGGATCGAGCCACCTAAACGAGAAAGAAAAGCCAATTACGCTGTGGACGCCTATTTCAGAGAGGCTCTTCGTGTCAGTGAGCCAAAAGCACCCAAGGTGAGGAGACTAATTTAAACCACTACCTTCTTCACAGAGGTATGGTAAATGGCTAAAGCTGCAAGTGAGAGCTTAATAAAAACTGTTCTATTGACTTCTATAAATTAGGGAGGCAATTTTACTTTAGAGAAATCCAAAGGACTTAAACTGTGGTGAGAAGAAAGTTCAGCGCAGGATGAAACTTAGAAGATGTTAGGAGGAGGGCAAGACCAAGGTGTTAGTTTATTATTTAACTGGCTGTGAATTTTCCTTACCTGTGGAAGAATTTTTATTGATGCTTAGAACGCCTGATCTTTGTTCAAGGGGCTGCATGTTTGCTTCTTTCCCCCGCTACCGCCTCCTAAAAGACTCTCTCAGCTTTTCTCACAGGTCTTTTACTTCTAGAATTCTTCATGGGTGTGGTTTTCTCTTGTATGGTGTGACTGTTTGGGGTTGGTGGGTTTTTAGTTAAGACAGGGCATTCTTTTAACAATAAGCCTCGGGGATTTTTGGTCATCAATTGCAATGAGTTATTACAAGCAGCCAGATTCTGGAGGAGAAATGGAGTCAAATACAAACTTTGTATGTGTTTCAGGCTCCACGGCCTCCAAAACAGCCAAATGTACAGGATTTCCAGTTCTTTCCTCCACGCCTCTTTGAACTATTGGAAAAAGAGATTCTCTACTACAGGAAAACAATTGGGTACAAGGTAATTGAAGAATTCCCACAGTGTGGCAGTTCACTGCAACAGTAGGAGAGAACATACTTGTCCTGCCTTTCACACTGAATGAAATTAAATTAAATAAAATCCTGTTGAGCTGGACAAATGATGGGGTTCTGTTAAACAGAAAAGCGACCATTAGCCATTACCCGTGAAAAACTAATCCAACTTTACAAACTGCAAAACCTTCCAGGTACCTCGTAACCCTGATCTGCCAAACGCAGCCCAGGCACAAAAGGAAGAGCAGCTTAAGATTGATGAGGCTGAACCTCTTAATGACGAAGAACTAGAAGAAAAAGAGAAGCTTCTAACCCAGGTATAGTTTGGTCTTTAGCAAGACTGAGATCAGCTGCAGCTCGCTTTGTATTTTCCAGTGTTAGAGGAACATTTCTTGGCCCTTTACTCACCTGTGCCATAGTTAACACAGCTGTAAATGTATAAAAAGTTTTTCTACTAAGATCCAACTGCAGAGAAAGCAGAGCTTTAGTGCTGTTAGAATGACGGAAGCCTTACAAGCCCTTCCAACAACTCTGTTGAAAGAAATCTGGAGAGAGACAAATACTGAACATCTGTGCAATGTTTCCTTTTGATTGCTCTAAAGGGATTCACTAACTGGAATAAAAGAGACTTCAACCAGTTCATCAAAGCCAATGAGAAGTGGGGCCGTGATGACATTGAAAATATAGCACGAGAAGTAGAAGGAAAAACCCCAGAGGAAGTCATTGAGTATTCAGGTAACGTTTCAAGTAGTCAGCTCTGTGTGAGTTGGTATCTACTGCTGCTTTCCTAGTGCCAACTGCCTGCGAACCTGGTGGCATCAAACTTCTGAGAACTTCTTAGACAGCCCTTGAGGACTTTCAGAGTAGAATTGTACCAATGGATTTGGGATCTACTGATCTAGATTTTACCGTGTTTTGCCCCTGCCTGATGTAAACTGTGCATATAAACTTGTTACTGGCACACTTTAATATAGCCTAAATCTCTTTCTAACTGCATGGTGCTGTCTTGTTAACTTTTGCAAAATGAAACACTAAGAAACACCACTTAGCTTGAGAGATTTCACTTTTCCTTGTATTCACTAACCAGTAGTTTTCTTTAATCTTTACACCGTCAATACCTCATCCTCATCAGTAAACATTTTGTGACTGAATATATAATGGCCATTGTTTTTTGTAACCTAACTGCACTTGGTCACTTACCCCTGATGTCTCGGGAGCATTTTTACTGTAGTGTGGCTGCAAGGCCCTGGGACTGCATTTCTAAAGGTATAAAGCAGCTTACAGATGTGAAAAGTTCTTTAAAAAAAACCCTTTTATTCAAACACCCAGTTGTCTTCTTTTAGACGCTTGCTCTTCAGCCACTCAGTTTCCCTCCAGCTTCCCCCTCTAAAAAAGTGTGGCTGTTACATCACTTTCCCTTTTAAGAAGCTCTTTTCTTTGAGAAGGAGATTGGCAAATTAAAACCTTTCTGGCCTGAGAACTCCTCTATCTACCCCTTCAAAACAGCACTTGTAATACTGCAGCACATGCTCTCAGGAAATGAAGGGTCCTTGCCAGGTAAGGGCGTGACTGTTGTTGTACAGCAGTAAGTTCTGGCCAAAGGAAGTTAACACACAACATTGGGGCTTAAGGTTTTTTAAAAAGAAAGATAACTTTTAAGACGCATGATAAGAAACTCATGGATTGTTCCTTTCTTAGCTGTGTTCTGGGAAAGATGCAATGAACTCCAAGACATAGAGAAGATCATGGCTCAGATAGAAAGAGGAGAAGCCAGAATTCAGAGAAGAATCAGCATAAAAAAAGCACTTGATACAAAGGTATCTTCCCTGTGTTTCTTGCTTCCTTTAATTCCCTGTGCCACCGAGGTGAGATGCAGGACTTTGCCTAGCCAGTGTTACCAAGTGGGCATGGTATTTGCCTCTCCTGTGTATTCCTCAGCAGTTGCTTTGCTGTTCTGTAGAAGGGCTGCCCTGGCTGAGCGCGACGATGGTAAAGCTATTGCTGAGCATTTGGATGTTAAAAAGAACCCCCGCCATTTGAAACCTGGCACGTCCTTACTATCTTTGAATGTAGTGACAGGTTTGAAGTCTGCTGTAAATCAAAAGATCACAAACAAAGCTGTCTGTGGTTTAAACCAGAATTTCTCAGTTCAGATGATGTGGGTAAGTGTACTACCTAGAACACCCACGGTGCCTCACCTCTGCTGACTTAGCACCAGAGATGATAAAAGGCCTAGTTTTCTAGCTTGCTAGTGTTCACCTGCCTGTCTTCATACGATGTGTCGCTTTCATAGAAAACACTTCCACCCTAATTCTGAACCATTTCTTCGTTTTCTATGATTGTATTTCTTTTGTTTAGATTGGCAGATATAAAGCCCCTTTCCACCAGCTAAGAATATCGTATGGTACTAATAAAGGGAAGAATTACACTGAAGAGGAGGATCGCTTTCTAATCTGCATGCTTCACAAGCTAGGATTTGATAAAGAAAATGTCTATGATGAATTAAGACAGTGTATCCGAAACTCCCCGCAATTCAGATTTGACTGGTTTCTCAAGTCCAGAACTGCAATGGTAACTATTGATCTGGTTTGCTTTTTCTTCCTCAATACCTATGACAACGCAGCTATACACCAGGCCACTTAAATAGCTTCTGAAAGACTGAGATATGGGCACGTGTGCAATACATTAAACTTCTATAGGCTTCCCAGCAACTGTAGTGGATGGCACACGCAGCAAACTAAAAGCTGTTATGGGAGAAGAAATTCAAAATTCCAAGGTACTGTTTTTCAAAATCAACATGAATTTGAGTTAAATACAAACATGTTTGAAAAAGCAAACATCTGTCATCAAATCCACTCCTATGAAGCCAGACACTATAAAAAAAAATATTTAATTCCTTTTTTGCTCTGCCAAGATATCACAAAAAAACCCTTTACCTTATATTACAGATATTTAAAATATTCTAATATGATTATTACATTAAGAGGCTGCCTAGTGTGGTGAGTGAGTATGTTGTGCAATTTAGGAGCTGCAAAGGAGATGCAACACTCTGATCACCTTGATTGAAAGAGAAAACATGGAACTGGAAGAAAAGGAAAAGGCAGAGAAGAAGAAACGTGGACCAAAACCATCTTCGGTAAGGCTTAAAACGATGTTTCTGTGGAAAAGCTCATTTTGAAGATGGTGCTTTTCTAATTGTCTAGGAAGAATGATACCTAGTGTTACTTGAACAAAAAAAAAAAAAAAAAGAAACAAAATAGAAAAAGCCCACTTTATAGGGCAGTGTTAAGATCTGCTTAAAGTTCATGCTGACTAAATTTAAAGTACTGCTTAAATACACAGGCCTGGTTTGTAAAGGAACACCTTGTTCAAGTTATTGTTGCTTAGAGATGTTGTATCAAGAAGTTAGAAGCACAGCTTACTTTGCAGATATGCAGAAATTGTTAAGAGTGGTAGATGAAGTTTCTTAGAAATATCCACAGAATAGTATTTTCTAAATAGGAAGCTTCAGAAGATTCTTAATTCACCTCTATATGCTTTTTACCTCTACGAAATCGTACTCTTCCCGATTTGGAGGAATATCCCGAGGGGGATGCACATACTCTCCATATTACAACGTGTGCCATTTACCACGTTTTAAAGCTGCCAGGGTGTAAATCATCTCCAGCTGCCCTGCCCTGACGCGCATTCCTTGCTTACGACCTTTTTGTATCCCAATAACAGACTGAAAAACTTACCTTACAGGCACAGAAGCGCAAAATGGATGGTACACCTGATGGTCGTGGAAGAAAAAAGAAGCTAAAGCTGTGAATGAAGAATTTTTGTAATCACTAAATTTAAAAAGTAGTTCTTTAATTTACGGGTCTTCATAAGATGTACTGTATAATGCTCAACTATTATGTCATTAAAGGACATCGGGTTCATCTGTTTACTGAACTAGAAACATAGTACTTAATGTAGTTTCACTTTTTTAAATGCAACAGCTGTGCTGAATTTTTTTTACCATTAACACTTGAAGTAATAAATAGGCTTCATTTATTAATAAAGCTTCACGTGACTTTTTTTCATTGATGTTTTCAGTTGCCTGTTTCTTTAGTTACCCCCTGTATCGCTTTTCCTGTTTGGGTGGTGTGAACACTTTTTCCATCATGACCAGTTGAGGTTTCTTCTTACGAGCCACCACCTGCATTTAAGTTAATTTTTACTGCCCAAATATGCTCCGTTCTTTGACGTTACTTGAAAAGGACAGGTTTTACCTCAAGAACTAGTGATCAACATACATACACATTGTAACAAAACGGTAACATTTTTCTGCTTAAAATCTGTGCCAGAGGAAAGGCAACTGGCAGACTTGCTGAGGTTTGTACTCAATTTAGAATGGCAGAACTGTTTTTACTGACAAACAGCGACAAGTCAGAACAGGAAACATAACAATATATAAACCAACCCACTTGTCTCAGACAGCTGTAGTAAAATGCAGATGACTGTGAAAAGAACTGGTGCTGATGCTGCCTGGCCATCCCCAGTGTGTTTCCCACGCTGGCCTTTCTTATCTATCTGGCACATAATGACTCATTTCATAGTGTGTTTCCCAATGTCATAATTTTCCCAATGTAGAATAATTTTGGAATTTACTGGGGGGGGGGAAATTTAAATCAAAAAAACCCCAACCAAACAACAAAAAAGCACACAAACAACAACAAAACCCCAAACAACAAAACAACAAATGCTCCCTTTGCATTGAGTGAGCTGGGCTCACTTTTGGCCCTCTTATAAACACAGACCAAAAGGCAGCATTGTTGTGCAGGAGAAGGGCATCCCTAGAAACATCAGCTTTTTGGAGCTTAAGACTTAAGCAAGACCAGACTCAAGAAAAAGCTGAGGATTCACAGATGAAGATTTCAGGTATAGTGGTGAAGTTCTTATTAATACATTAAATGAGTTTCTATTTGCAGACAGCAGCTGAAAACAGGTTCCATAGCCATACTTTGCTCTGCAAAAACTCAAAAGAACTTGGTATGTACAACAGTTAGGAGCCAATCCACAACACTTTAAAAGTTGAATTGTCATGGCAGCCCTAGACAACATCAGTTTAACTGCTTACACTTAGCATACCCGAAACAAAATGCTGTGATGCTTCCCTTAAAGCATCCGTCTGAAAACCATCCCTTCTCACCAAAAAAAAAAACAACAAACCAAACACAACAAACACCATCAAAAACCCAAACTACAAGCAGCCTTTTTATGTAGGCTTGTTTACAGCTAGCCTCAATAAAAACCTCTGAAAGCAGCAGATTTATTCAACAGCTGAGCAGCACTTCATTTGTGCTAGCAGTTCTTAAGTGCAGAAAGCAAAAGGAACTAAACCTTCATCTCCCAAACGGCATCCTGCTAATTACAGAAAATTCATTTTTCTTCAAGTAAAAGTAAAAAAGTCTTTGCTGTAGATGATGCAAGTGTGCTCCCCCAGTGCCAGCCAGCCAAATAAGCTACTTTTTAGAAGTATTTCCCTGTATTTTGATGCTGTAAGGCCTTCATCAAGCTGAAGAAGATAGGCAATTATTGTACAACATGGGAAAGCTGTCATTAGTATTGTTCTGAAGTACTAGAATCTATTTCAGTGTGTTTGAAAGCACTTGTCACCAGCACCTCAGCATTACCACACTGTTTTTCTAACATGGCTTTACAATAGAGTCGTAGTGCTCTCCTTACAGATAGCTGCAATTACAGCCTTACCTGTGTGAGTCTCCCACTGCTGTCCAGATGTCTGAGGTCCTCGTTCAAATTTGAAACAAAACTTAGTATCACTCATTTAAAAGAGCACTGCTTAGCCTCCATTCTGATACTACTACCTTATTCCTTCCACAGCAAAAATTATTCCAAAGTAAACTTGCACCCCCCACCCCCCCTCCCCAAACCAAAACCATTTATATGAAACCTAGATACTGTATGTGTACTCAAAACCAGCATCTTTCTAAGCACCAGCCTTCCATGGTTGATATAAGGCATGTTTACAGCTGCATATATTTAGAACATTAAAGAAAAACTAGGGTTAAAAAAAAATAAAATAAATTAAAACCAATCAAGTCCCATTCATGGAGTACCAGCTTGAATGCTGTATATAAATAAGGCACTCACACATGACCCCAGTACAGACCAACCCTGCCAGAAACAGCTGCCCATTACAGATAACTGAACCAGCATTAGAACCAGAGCAGCCACTTTGTGCAAACGACTCCGCCAAGAGTAAGATTTGAGCATCTGCTTTGTGGTGAAATTACATGTTAAATGCAAAGCACCCAAGGAATTGCCGAGACTTCTGAGCTGTCACTGCTGCCGTGTCCTGTGGGCACTGTGTCACTGTTGTTGGAGTGGCTGATGGGTGCTTTGCTTTTCCCAGCAGAGGGTTGTTTCCTCTGCTTCAACCAAAACAGCGTTATGACCACGGTGCAGATCAGAACCAGCAGTCCCATCAAGCCTCCAGTAACGAGGACAGTACTGTCTCTGGCGTCTCCGTTGGTCATTTCCAGAGCTGGCCTGCGGTGCGGTGTGCCAGCTGGGACCACGTCTTTCTGGATGGTGGCAGCTTTGTCAGAACGCTCAAGCACGATATGCTGAGTATCTGTGCCCCTGCTTCTGTCTGCTCCCGTGTCTTTCACAAGGAACGGGGTGTCTGGAGTGGCTCTTCTGCTGCATTTAAGGGCTACCCCTTTAGCAGAGGGCAGCACATGGTGGTAGTCAAGACTTCTTTTGCCATTGTGCCTGTGTGCATTTTCCTTCGCCCGGGCCGTGTAAATAGTGTGAATGTACCATTCTTGGCCAGCTGCCACCTTAAAAGAAAACCCATACATAAACCCCACAAACCAGAACTCCCACCAAGCACATTTGCTGTAAACTGGCAAACACCAAGCATCAGATTCATGCAGCCAGATGTCTGTAGTTTGCTGCCAAATACGTCTCATTGAAGTCAATGGCAGAAATAGTCACTTGCAGATAGGATTAATCTTTTCTTAATGCAGCCTGCTGAAGTAGGTCAGAGAAACTATGTTCTAAAGAGAGCTGCTTTCTTTCTCGTGTTAATGCAGAAAAGCTACTGCATTCCCCTAACAAAATACTGACCTCCATTTAGGCAAGAAGACCCCCCAGTTCAGGAGACCAAAAAACCCAACTTCAGGCTGACTGAGCAGCACGGCGCACAGTTCTCGTAGCGTATACAAACCAATTACCGTTTTTATTTTCCCCCACTTGAAAGAAGATAAAGTCAAATTTCTTTGGTTTTCCCTACGCAAAAAGGCCCCCATAGTAAACTGACGCAGTGACTCCTGCTCCCAGGCACGGGTGCTCAGGCCTGCAGGAACAGCACAAGCTGCAGCAGGTAGCTCAGTGTTACAAAGCAATGTTGTTACTCTTTCTACAGTGTTAGGGAGAAGGAACAGACCGTAAAGGTGTAGCTGAACTTTGCGGCTAACACGGTGCCCATGATGACGTGCACTCTCTGTTCTCCACCTCAGTCAGCTTTTAGCATGACAGAATTTCGATGATACACTTATTGGACACCTTAACTTACTTGGAAGAGCAGAGCAGACAGGCTGAAACCATCAGAACCAGGCTGCTGGTTTACTAGAGGAAAAGCATCTTCATGATCAGCCTCTAACGTAGCATGAAACTCCAGGTTTCCCTTGTGTCTCAGGTTCAGCTTTAACCTAAAGAAAGCACGTTTGGTACTTACAGATTGGCGTGGAAACCAGGGATCTAAAAATGCGTGCTACCGTCGCTCCTTGTTCACGCACCAGGATCTTGGGTGTGTACACGAGGGAGGGCGAGTCGGCCAGAGATTGCAGATCCTAGTAAAACAGATTAACACACTTTACACAATTGAAAATTATTAAATGAAGTTATTACTATACCATTGCTCTTACAAATTCTCAGGACAGGGAGTGGAACATCTGCCTGCTGAGGAAAGGCTGAGGGAGCTGGGTCACTTGAGCTTGGAGGAGACTGAGGGGTGACCTCAGTAATGTTTATAAATACGTAAAGGGCGAGTGCCAGGAGGATGGAGCCAGGCTCTGCTCTGTGACATCCAACGATAGGACAAGTGGCAATGGGTGCCAGCTGGAGCATAGGAGGTACCATGGAAAAATAAGGAGAAACTTTTTCCACAGTGAGGGTGACAGAGCACTGGAACAGGCTGCCCAGGGAGGTTGTGGAGTCTCCTTCTCTGGAGACACTCAGAACCCACCCAGACATGTTCCCATGTGACCTGCTCTAGGTGACCCTGCTCTGGCAGGGGGGTTGGACTAGATGATTTTTCAAGGTCCCTTCCGACCCCTAACATTCTGTGACAGGAATTGTCCAGCCATAAGTGTATTTCCCTTGGCACATGATGACAGTATGTTCCATGACTGTTGCTACTAATTTATCATGGGCTTTAGTCTTATTTTCTGTTACAGTTTGCACTGACGTGGTTCTTACAGCGCAGCTCTTTTCTAAGCAAGCGTTTCCCTTCTCTTCACTAGAGGGCAACCCATATTCACATATGCAGTGCAAGTTATTTGACAAGCTTTGCTGCATGAGAATTCACATGTCTTTGCTGACTAATGCTTTAAAACTTCACGAAAAATCAAAAATTCTTGTAAACCCCTTAAAAAATTCTATTTCACTTGGGAGTAGCATAGCTTTGGGGTTTGCTCTAAGGCTGCTTGAAAATGGCTCATCAGTTAGAAATTGTTTGCCTCTTAAGCCATGCACCTTTCTGTCTGAAAGGGGTAAAATTACACTACTGCAGCATCCTTAGCAAGGTCTGCAAAATATTTTCATTTGTGGGCGTGAGGAGACAGATGCACAAAAGCTGCCTACTAAACAGGAGAATTACTTAGCTAGAGGATGGTACACCAACTTGTATGCAGTAACACAAAGTTAATTTGTGAAATCATTAGTACAATT
The DNA here is from genome assembly GCA_025331215.1 of Actenoides lindsayi. Lineage (NCBI taxonomy): Eukaryota > Metazoa > Chordata > Aves > Coraciiformes > Alcedinidae > Actenoides > Actenoides lindsayi. The sequence goes on from WTSP01021013.1 coordinate 10,600, forward strand.
AGAGGAATACTACCTACAGGTAAGAGCAGCTAGTTGTGTCAGATAAATACAGTCATTAACATGCACAAACCTCACCAGGTATTGTTTGACCAGTAACTACATTCTACCAGTTTAGATGATGTAATTCCAAACAAGGATTGGCAACAAGCTGCCGGAACTGCCCTATTTCAGTTTGTGTTACCAAAGGAAACACCAAAACACCATTTCCTTTTGCTGAATTGTTTTTCACTTTTACACTGTGCATTAACAAGCGACCAGATATCGTAACGTTTCTAGTTTTATAAGCAAGCACGTGACTTCCACGCTGCTGTATTAGAGTCTGCAAGAACTGTGCAGCTCATGGAATCACAAAAGCCTGTATTCTTGAACCTTCTCAGGTGCTTGCTTCAATCGAAAACCTGAGAGGTCACTCAGAATTAAGGCATCATATTTCTTGCCTGGAAAAACACTACCAAGCTTCAAGATAAAAGGCTGAGGGTCCTTATAACAGCCTGGATCAGTCCCTGGATCAGGTCCCTGGCTGAACAATCTCAGTCTTTGGAAAGCAAAAGATAAGAAAAAATGTGGAAAAAATCATACACTACCAGAAAACTGCCAGATTTTCCCTGGGGTTTCACACAGCCACACCTCTCCCATGCAATTTATTTGCAGTAGCACCAATCAAATATGGGTGAGAAGGCCTCTGAGGGAAATCCCAGGCCAATGAGAATTAATAGCAAAGCTCTTGCTAACTTTAACATGGTCAGATCTTTACCCTGCAGACCTGGGACCACGTTGAGCAAAGTGCACAGAATCAATTCACACTGTAGATCATATTCTAATTTCTTCTTTCTACACAGCTCATTTTTAGTAGCTAGAAGTACATCATACAATATTTTCCTTAATATTTTATGAATTGCAAATACTCTTCAGTGCATTTCAGTAGGATCCCTTTATTCAAAGGGAATTTTAAGTTTTAAAATCACGTTCCACACAAGGTTCAAAAGTCTGAACCAGTCCCACTGTAGCTTTCACTATCATCAAGCTCTCACGACTCTTTTGGCAGCCGTAATTGTAATTGAAAACGAGGTCTAGAGGGCAGCAATGACAGGAGTGTCAAAAGGTCAAGTGTACTAAAAAATTACAGAATAAGAAAGGTGAACTCTACATGTAAATACAAGAGTTACTCATACAAAATATCAGTGAACATAAACCAGGTTGGAGGCATTGGACTAACCAAGTCTAACAAAGTTGAACTTTGCTTAAAAGTCTCTGAAGAACAATAACAAATGCTTCCAAAATCAAATAAAGTCAAACGTAACCTCTTTAGGGTCACTATATGTCATTTCTTCAATACAAAACTTTGAACACACTTAACATTATGCTATCTATATACTCACACCAGGAATAAATCACTAAAACCAGCCAAACCTTAACCTAGTTCACATTCACTTTGTACTAACATTTGTTCTGTGAAATAAACTGCAGTCTCAACACTGAACACCCACAAATCAGAGCTGCCAGTGTGCACAATATTAAGTTAAAATTCTAGTACTTCTTCCACCTGCAGTTTAATGGTAGGAATGGGAACAGCTTCCTCAAGCTAAAGGGACTGACTTTCCTGAAAACTGCCAGTCATTCTTTCTCACACACTCACTGAAAGGTCTCCCAGCAGCTCTCTTAAATATCAGAGCAAGTAGTTATTCAGATAAAGAATCTGAAGGACTCTTCCCTACCCTCAGCTTAGACAAAATGCTATTACTCAAGTGGCATACCCTGCCATTAAAGGGTGAAACCTCCACCTGGAAGAACCTGACTGTATTTGTGCAAGGGAAGCGATGAGACAGAGACAAATGCCCGTGTTTTCTCCACACATTCATAGATACACACACGCGTTTCACTGCCGAGTTTCCTTTGTACTGATTCACAATTAAATGCTTTTAAGAGGACTTTAGAAGCTGGCACAGAAACCCACGGAAAACAGCACTGTCTTGAGCATTGCAAAGCAGCTGTAAACTGTACTAAAGCAGCATGCCTTCTCTTCTCTTGCTGTGCCTTGAGGTGTTTTTTCCTGAGTTGCACAACTATTACAGTTGTGCCTTCTTAGAGGCACTCCCTTGGGAGGTGAATGCCCCTGAGGGAATATGTTGAATGTATTTCTAAGCACCAAAGCCATCAAAAGAGTAATCCAAATAGAATTTATTTTAAAAGCATTTCCTCGTGTTATGGTAGTAATGACAGCGTTGAGTTTTCTTTCCCACACCAAACAAGTTTTCAGTGATTTTCCAGATGTCACTCTCTGAGCACACCTTCCCGTAGCCACGTGCTCCTCCTGTAGCTGTGCCAGTCACATCAGCATACAACAACCCTCCCGTCAGTACAGAATTTCACTGTAAGCATAGCTGTACAAGTTTATTGCCACAGCTTTTCTCACTCTGTTGATATCTGGGACAGATGATGAAGTAATCTAGCTGAAAGAATTACTCCATTTAGCAGAGACTGAAAGTGCTGTTAATGAAAACATCTAGTAACTAACTCCCTTTGTGTCCCCGGGTGTATAAGGAGTAAGAACTGCCATCTGTTCAGTCATGTCATTCCTTTTCCCTCACATTGTTTTTCATCATCATTATAACACCCTACTTAGTCACACCCCAAAGACTGGTATATTGATAAGTGACAGCAAAATGTCTGTATGAAAAACAGGTAGCAGTTCACAGCACCTTCCTGTGTCCTAAGTGAAATGTAAGAAAAAGAGACAAAGAATGAATCTTCATTTGAATCTTCATTTTTTCTTAAATTAATAGTCCCATTTGATTTTTAATTTCATCTGTTGCACTCTACTTCAAAAAGAGCTACAAAATAATTGGCTTGTGAAATCTAGATTGTTTTTTCCATGCCTCTCAGCTGGCCAGTGTTCAATCTTTTTCTTTCAGCATAACCAAAGAAAGCACAAACCAAAATCCATTTTCAGCCTGTCATAGTTTTATCTCCCAATTACTCTACAGGCTCCTAAAAGAGGAGACCTTTTTACCTGTAAAGTTGCCAAGGGTACAAAGTGCCAACCACAGGGAACGGGTCGGTGCATTTTTTGCTTATGAAAACAGGTCTTCCAGTTTCCTGAAGTCCTGTTGTATTAAATGATTTGCTTACCCAAACCTTAACTAAAAAGGAAATAATTTCCTTCAAGCTAGGAATACTGTGCACATTCCCAGCTGCCTACTATTCCATCTTCATTAGTAACCGTGAGAGACTTGTCCCTGACAGGATCACAGTGAAACAGAGGTGTGGTTGATCCAATACTGGAAATTTTTTATGTCCCTTAAGCTACATAATCTTTCATAGGGGAGCAAAGTGACAACATCATATGACTGTTCCCAAATGTTCAATTACGTCTTGGACAGTTGAAAATAAGCAAGTCCCATGTCATTGTTTTGCTAACCGACAGCCTCAGTGCACTCCCTGAAAGCAGTAAGTGCTGCCCTATAGACAGGATAAGGGAAACATCACAAGTCACATACAAGGTGCTCGCGTTTATCTTCAAGTCATAAAAGGAATGGGCTCCCCTCAGCTAATCAAAATGTCTCAGCTAACCAACGCCCGAGACAGTTCTGAATCCACAGCAGAATGCTTATTTCTCAGGCACGTACTTAGCCGTGGCTGGATTGCTTTATAGCAAACGGAGAGCATAAAATGACAGAGATTTATACTGCCGTGAGAGCAGGAACAGACACATTACAGATAAAATGTAATAACTGGTCTTCAAGAGATCAAGATCTACATTTTCTGGTTTGCAATAATTAGAACAGGAAACCTTAGTAAACTCAAAGAAGCTGTTGATTTTCAGTACTATCCTCATAACAAACATGGATTTCTTTTTATTGAGTCTGCCAGTTTGGGAAAAATATTTTAATGGGGTTTCAGTCTTGTTTTGAGGACCGCTAGGAAACACTCACACATTTGGCTTTCTCTCAAATGCTTTGTTATAATGCTATTCTGACATCTTCTATGCATTCAGGATTTCATCAAACTAGTCAGGAGTTTACAGATATTTATGTGAAGGCAGATGCTTACACAGAAATTATTTAACTAAATTGTAAATTTATTTTATCAATCTTCATGTCTTTTAATAAAGAGAAACTTGTGTAAAATTTTGATGAACTCTCAGTTAACTCCATGTGGATGACTGGGGGAAAATATTACAGCCTACAGGGAAGATACACTACACAAATACAACACAACAGATTTTAAAGTAAGAGTCATCAAAGGAATATACAAACAGTATACAAGCAAATGCAACATACAGACATCAGCTGATAGAAATAATCACTGGTCCACTGAAGCCTTTGACACAATAGCAATCTATGCAAAACGAGGATGTGCTGCTGTATAAATAAGAGCAAAACGGACTTAACCAGACTATCTTACGATTTTGCCAGACTCTCAGCCACAATCTACATCAACTGCTCTCGCAGCCCCCGCCTGGAGACCAGGACAGCAGAGGCGTCGGCCTCCAGCGAGGGCTCCGCTGCCCCCCGCGCACTCCGCAGCCCGAGCAGCAACCGCTGCCGCGGCCGGAACCCCCCGAGACGCCCCCCGCGCTCTGCGCCGGTCCCCACTGGCTGTGGCTACTGAACGGACGGGGCGGGGGCACCGGCCCAGGCCTGGAAGGGGAGTGGGGGGAAGAAGGGCCCTCCCCCAGCGCTGCAGCGAGAGCCCCCGCCCCCGTTCGTGGCTCGGGGCCGGGAGATGCCCGTGCGGCGGCAAGGTGCGGGCTGGGACGGGGAAGAGCCCAAGCGAGACGCGTCCCGGGGCGGGTTACCGAGGCGGAGCCGAGCGATGCGAGCCAGCCCCTGTCCCGGACCTTTCCCGGCGCAGGAGCGGCCGCAGCCTCGCTCCCTCGGGCCGTGCGACGGGAGAAGGAGCTGAGGCGGGAGGGAGCAGGTGAGGGGGAGCGAGGCGGGGCCGGGGAGATACGAGTCGAGGCAGAGGGTAGCAGGGAAGGCTCGGCTGAGCCCTTCCCAGGGGGGACGGGGCTCGGTACCAGAGCGCTGAAAGGGCCTGCCCACCAGCAGCATCCGGATGAAAACCCGAAATACATGTTTCCTCTCGAGAGGGAGGCGAATTCAGTGTGAAGAAGAGCAGATGCAGGATTTCAAGCCAACACGACCACCCTTTTGTATTCTAGAAGAGGCTATTGATGCTCCATCTCTAGTACAGACAGACGTTCCTTCCCTTCACCCCCAAATTTAGCCTACGGTTTGCACTATGTACGGAGTGTGAAGGGGGGGGAAGGTGGAAATTGGCATAACCGTGCTGACTTTAGGATGCTTGCTTACAGCTAAGCAATCTCTCCCAGCTAGAGAAATGACAGCGACACAGACACTTTCCACTTGGTTTTTGACCCTTCCTACTCAGTTTCAGTGGCAGGTGCTCAGTCCTTGCTCAGGCTCTTGGCTGAGGACAGCACATAAAAAATGCTACTGGATTTTTTAATAAAAGGTTTCTGTTGGAATTACTACTGCACATCTTAATATTTCAGACACTTAGCCTACTGTTTCACTAAAGGGACAAGTCACTTAAAGCTTTTATTACTTCTTATGGGTTTGTTTTGCTTTTTATTCCAAATGCTTCAGGAAAATAGCAGCTTACCAAGCCTCACTGTGTATGAAAATTGATTGCTTACCCACTCAAACGGCTGTAAAATAGGACTGAACTTTTCACATTCTTGGGTGTCCTGCCTGTGTTCTGGTATCTTTATTATAATAGCAACATGTACTTAAAGCTGAAGTGCATAGAGAAACCACCTACATTTCTCTGGTTTAGTACAAAGTTTGTACAATCATGTTCTATTAGTTTATTAATGGTTTTGGGTTTATGTATGAGAAAGTCTTCATGCTTCAGTTTCCATGTACACTAGACAGCACTCCATGGTAGCATCGCCTGACCTGAGCCCCTGGTGTGGTTGAGACGAATGAACTTTTACTGGGACAGGCCCTTTCAGGAACCTGGATATGCCCAGGTTATTTTCCTCAAGACAACAGGATATTTCTGGGCAAATACAACTGGATTTATCAGTAACAAAGACATTGCTGAATAACTGCTTACAAAGAGAAAGGGGGGTTTGGTTTTTGAGAGATTCAAAGGCCTTACGACAAAGTCTGTTCTTTGGTAGAACTGAACCTCCCCGTTACCCACTGAAACCTGTAGTGTACTGTACATCTACGTGTATACACAAGTATGCAAAGTTCACACAATTTGAATTTTTCCCTTCCTTCATCAAGTCTCAGCATTTGTGCTATAAAGAATGGTGTCAGCACACAAGGTCTGTGTAAATCTCAAAGATTGTGTGCTGTTGCCATCAAGTCTCCTGGAAGGTAAGACGAATTTTCCCATTAAACAAAATGAGAAATGTGTTCATTACCATTGTTATCTCAGAAGTGTGTTGGGCAGGAAAAATATGAGAAATTGCTTTCCTATGTATTTATGCTCAACCTGCTTCTACCTTGCAGTTTGTTGTGAGGTAGTATAATTTATTAGAAATACAAATGTACACCAGAGAAAAGTAGATAACATTATGAATGTCAGGTTTCCATAATTTCAAGTGTTGACAAACTAAATCCCAACCGCATAAAATGGTTCTGACTTGCTCAAATCTATTCTTCGCTTTGTGCACAGTACAAGAATCATTTTCTCCTCTTTCTGTTTCCCTGGCTTTCCAAATATTTCATCTTTCCTGTGTCATTGAAACCTAACCCTGTAAGTGTGTAAGACAAGTGCTTATGTTACGTGTTAAAACTGTTGGAAATGCTTTCATATATACTTGCAGTGAGTGTTTTTTTCTCCAATTCTTTGGACTTGATTCAAAGTCTTCTAAGTCCTACAATCACCTTTTGGTTGATTTTGATGGGCTTTGGATCCACGTTAGTTATACAAGTAATTTAGAACCAAGTTCAAAGAATTGTTAAACAAAAAGAAAGTTTTACTTGCTCAAGAAGCTTTATTGTGCCTCAAACACAGACAAGTGGCTTCCTTCCTACAGTCATAGTCTAGTTAAAAAAAACCACAAACAAACAAACAACAAACCACTGTATTCCAATATTAAAGCAAGTTATGAGTAATGGTAGAGATCAGACAGTTGATAAAACATGGATGTTTGATATCAGTGAAAGATCCTAGAGATCCTAATTTATCACCATGTGAAGTCTCAGAGACAGACCAAACCTTGGTGCGGCACAACACATGCTGCTAGGCCCTCAAGTTCTGCCTGGGTCATTTAAAAATACCAAAGAACACAAGAAGCAAGCAAAAATAGTTGCAGAGAGCGTTCATTACACTGGAAAATAACAAAATCTCCATCCCTCACATTAAAAACAGTGTAAGTGCTACACTGACAAATTGTGTTTATAAAAAAAAAGTGCAGTTCAGCAACCTCCTGCATTTCCTTCTCAATCTAATTTTTTCTTAAAACTTCACAAGTGTAATTAATTTTGGATACATAAGCACATGTTAACCTCCAGTAACCAAGCAGGTTGAGCCAACCTGACAGTTCACTGTGACAAGCTTCTGATGTGTTGGGAGTTAAGATTCCAGAGCCAATACCACAGAAATTATAACCTGCAGCCCAAAACAGCAGCTATATTTTCCACAGAACCAGATTTAGAGTAATCACCCCAAGATCCTTTTTCACAGTCACACAAATATACACAAAATTGTAACCCGAAAAATGTTTGAGTGAATATTTACTACAGTAAGTGATGTGTGGGCACTTCAAAACCAGACAGTATGCCTTCCAGAAACTCATATAGTTAGCTTATTTCTTGCACTTAACAGAGAGAATTTGGTTCTGCAATTTGGAACAGGGCTTTGTTCCTCATGCCCTCTCCAAATTAATATAGTTCCAAAATTCTCTGTCAAGTTTCTCTTCAGGAGAGGAAACACTCATCACACGACATGACATAATGTTAGCTACAGATCTTCTTGAGATCCTTGCGTTTCTTCAAAAAATTAAAGCAAAAGGGCATTGCTAGATCACAGCAGTACTTGCCTGAAATTCCTATTTTGTGAAATAGTTCTTACTTGCTTTGCTTCCCTGCAAGGCAGAAAAATAAGTGTACTCCACTGTTGATGCTATTTGAAAAATAATCCCCTTTTTCACCACCACAAAATACCTCTACCCATATGTAATCTTCAAAACATTCTAGAATTAGCCTGCCTCTTACTGCATTGTTTCTGTTCATGCCAAATGAGAATGTTATTCAGATATACAGGACAAAAGACACTGAATGTAGGTGCTTGTAATATTACCAAACCACTCAAAACAGCTCCCAAGGGAGGAGAACGAATGCAATAAAACCACTTCGCAGGGTTTGTGTGTCAAGTAAGGAAAAGTAGATCAAGGTTCACCTGAAGGTTTTGCTTGCTTGCTTTTTTTTGACAAAAAGTCTCTCTCCCAAAGGAAAGCACTGATTTGACAGAAAAAAAAAACCCAACCAACTTTTCAACACAGACATCTATTACAGTGGTATGATGCAGAGAGCGTTCGTTAAGCTCACAGAACCAGCTGACTACAGACAGGACTCAGGAGACAGGTTCACTTCCTTCTGCACAACTTCTCAATATTTGAAAACTTCCTATCTGAGATTATTTTGAAGTTTGATAGTTCTATGGTCTACGAGCTGACAGAAGTGCTTTATGGTGAACACATACATAGAAAAAGCTGCACTGAAAGCGACCTCTAGATTTTTGTATATCTTAGCAGACATGAAAGTTCAATTTCAACCAGCAAAATACTAGAAGAGTACCACGTTGGCTAAGGACAATGACTTGATGGCCCATACAGGATAGCAACTTGCAAGGTCACAACACACCGCAGGGGATCACAGGCAGTTTAAAAACACCTGTGAGCTATCAGGGGCTTCAGCTGAACTGGCCGGGCACAGCTACAGCAGCAAGCACAAGGCATCTGATATACCAGTAAGGTGAATGCAAAGGGAGAAGAGACTCTCAGGAAATATATAGTACTATGACTACCTTGAATTGTAAAGAAAATTACAACCACTTTAGAATATAATCTACTGTTTCACTCCTTTAGGCAGCCTCATGCCCCCTCAGGCACTCAGAGCCAAGCAACTGGTATTTATTTGTATAATCCTACAGTCACTATGGCCAATCAGAGGCAATTTCCACACTCACACAAACACAAAGTCTGGAACAAAAAAATTGTTGTATTTACAGCTCTAGTCTCTGAAAGATGATGCTTTAAACCTTTTTTCTTTTTAAACAGTCACATATAATTGTTGGTTTTGTTTAAAAAATAATATATGCACTTATTCCCTATGACTACAAAACACAAATACTGCCATAGTGCTGATAAGAGCTTAATCAGTAAGAGATAAACAGCTATACTTGTTTATTTGTTGATACAGAGTCAGAATACAGCTGCACTAGTTTAAAGGAAGTCTGACCATCACATGGCATTTTAGATTAAACTGTTTGCACTGCATGCCCTTGGGCACAAGGGGAACCTCAGTGGTAACAACACAATACACTGTTATTCTCCTTCCACAAACCATACAACTCTGACTATTCCTGAGAAGCAGTGAGTTCTTCCCAAGATGAGAAATCACACCTCTTTTGATTTCCTCCAGGGGTTCAGCACCTAGGAAGATGCTGGCTTGTAGCATATACCAAAAAGAACACTCTGCACTGTGCCATTATCATAGCAGGTTCTAGCGAGGAGCATAACCGCAACATGGCAGAAGCTCTAGCTAAAAAACCCCCAACTTTTATATCAGGAAAACAATTCCTAAGAAATGGAGTGTTACAGAGCTTTTTCTGCCCCTTGTTCAAACAGCATTACATCAGCCATGCCTCTTAGTATTTCTCAGTAGAGTCACAGACATTTTGGGTAGTCGCATAGGTTAAAAATAAAACACACACCCTCAATCAGAAAACAAACCCTATTCGTAATATGAAACAGAAGCTAAGCCAGGAACAAATTTTTAAGGGCTAATTTAAGAGATAACTCAGTTGGGTTATCAGTAAAACAAACCTTCCCAAGTTTACAAATGCAAAAAAAACCCAAGATGTGAGAGAAAACTTACGGAACTCATCCAAACCCCTAAAAAGTGCTGCCTACCTCTACAGCTAGTGACAGACATTCATCTTCACAGGATTGCCAGTGTTCTTTTAAAACTTCTGCACTCCAAAGTTAGCTTTGTCTACTAAAGCAGCACCCTCTTCAAATGTCTGCTTTAAGCCTCGATTCTGTGAGGAGCAGGTGTTGCTCAGATTGCCATCAGCCATCACTTACACCTGGGGAAGGTGCCGCCCACCTCACCCCCACCCACCGCAGCTGAGATCAATGGAGTAATCACATACATGGAACTACTGCATAAGAAAGGAAAGAAGCTTTGGATCTGAACTATGTCATTTCTTTGTTGTTTGGTTTTGGGTTTTTTTTAAAGCTTATAGCTTTTGAGAGGAAGAAGATTTACAGCATACCTTTCTATAATTTGTAGTTGCTTCAAAGGCAGAAAGGGAGGTTTTTAGCTCACAGAATAATCACATTATCACAAAGAGCCCAACACACAGTGAGTACTGTAAGCCTCCCCTTACAAACAGTGAAGTCCTTTATTTAAAAAAAACAATCCTCTCCAACACTCCCTCATCAAAACTGCTTCTGTCCCCCCCAACAGTGTGTTTGGAAACACTGAAAAAGGATAGCAATTAATTTCAGGCTGCAGTGTGAGTACAAGCCCCTATCACAGATAGATATGATCAATGGAACCTGTAAGTTTAGAGTGTAAAATTACTTCATAAAGCTTTAGACTGTCATTAAAGTTTACAAATAGTTTTTCTCATCCCAGACTTCTTCTATGCCTTGGTGAGGTTTTTCATAACAAATGCACACTAACACTCATCTGTGATAAATGTAGTAAAACACAATTAAAAATATTTATAGCGATAGTCATCTTCATTTGTTTAGATCACTGACCAATATTCATTTTAGGCTGAAATCCAATGAATTTGATTTGTTTGGGGGACAATTTGTGACGATATTTTAGACCTGTACTGTAGTCTGTCAGAACTAGATTTGACTCAGAAGATTTCTTACTGACTGCATTAAATATAACTGCACAATATGTTCTCATTAAATAATTAAACAGTGGTCACTCACAACATGCAGGTTGTCTGGTAACACCCCACAGGCCTGGGAAGACTTCCTTTTCTCTTTTCCCTTCTTTCTCTTTCAAACATGCAATCCTTTACTACAGTGGAAATATAGAGAACAGGAGAAAATATGAGCAACTGTTTTGGAACAGTAGAGAAAAATGATGTTTTATATTACACCTTATAAATCTTATCAACTTGGATATTTGTGTATTCATCCTCCTAGTCTTCTGAATTAATTGTGGTCCTCCCACAGTAGTAATTTACTTCACAGATAAAAATAGCTGTGAGTAAGGCAATAGCTCTTCATCTGTTATAAATACAGCTCTTGCACTAGTTCCCATAAATATCCTGTCTGCTCAAGTGGCAACAGGACATCGGATGCTTCAGAGTTGTGTTTGAAAAATTCAAACATGAAAACCAGAAAGGAAACAAGATTTTCTTGATGACTTGGATGAAACTAAATTCCTAAGCTAATTCCTCATGGCCATCTCTTGTGAAACAAAGCACAAAAGGTTTTGCAAAATAAAAAGTTGGCCGGCTTGCAACTAACTGATGAGACTCCCCTGCTCTATCCTCAGTTTATCAGTTGCATTCAGAAAACTTGAATTTTAAGGTGGTTTGTTGCTGTTTTTGTTGGTTTATTATTATTTATTTATTTTATTTATTCTCTCTCACCCTCAGAGAGTTTCAAACTAAAGATTATGCCCTTGGATGAAGGAATGACACCATACTACCTTCCATAAATGTAATTTTTTTCTGTCTCCCATATGAGGTTTTTTCAGATTCTGCTTGAAATCACAGTGATATTTCATGTCTCTTCCCCCTGACCCTTTGGACCCATACATTATGGCCATTCCTTCTTCACAGCCTAACATCTCATGCAGCTTTCTGGAAGTATACCAATAGCTTTCCTTTCCATAGCCTTTTTTTTTTTTTTTTTTAAAAAAGGTTAATATTTAGAGGATGAACTTCTGACCAGTACTGATTAATGGGTATCAGCTCTACATGACAAATTTTCTAAGCTGGAAAGCATCCAAGCTTCATACATTACTGAAATTGAAGTATGCATTTCACAGCACACTCTGCATATTAAGTACTCTGTCTGAAAAAAGGCAGCCAGTAAACACCAAGAAGCCATCCCCGACTGTATATTCTATATCATGATCACAAAAATATTCCTATTTTAAAAGACATAATACTTGTTAGATTTTTCTCTTGAGACACTGGACGGCAGACTCATTTTTGACTGTGCAATAATAAACTCACACAATTAACATACAAATTGATCGTTTTATTTGTATTTCCCCCCAAGGTAATGCTGCTCTCTTTCATTACACAAAATAGCATAAGATCTCAACTAAGGTTTGTAGCAGCACAACCTCAAAATAAGATGAAGAGACTGTTGGACCTTCAGGATTTTCTCATGACTTTTTGTGGTGAATAATTTTTAATTCATTAAATATGCATGATAGTTATTAATTTTTGCACTACTTTGTTGATTTCTCCTCCCACTCAGTTCCTCTTGCCTATATCCAGGCATTCTTCAGATCTCTTTGTTTGTAAGAAGCAAAAGGCTGCTACATGCTGCATGTGTCCCCATTATTGATAAGGATAGAACTCTAGCACTGGTTAGACCAGATCAAAATCCTCTATTTTAAATCAAGTTTTTAGAGTTTTTTGACAGCGTGTAATTGTAAATAAGATACTGTTGCACTCAAATAATTTTGGCTGACATTTGTAAAATATTTAGTATAAAAGCAGACTAATTTTGCATTCTGAAACTAGGTTTAGAACAATTTTAAGCAGAAATGCAACACCATCAAGCAGCCACGTGATGTGAGAATTTGTCACACAGTAATTTAGACTTGGGCTCTGAACATCTGTTTACAGAACTAGCTGGTTTGAGGTATTTCTTTATGCAAATATTATTTAGCAGAGAATTAAGGAATTATTTTACCATGGTGAAACATCTTTCCAGATACAAGCAAATACACCTTCCAAGCAAAACTGAACAAATTAAAAAAGAAAAGGAAAAGTGAGTAGGCATTTTATCTTAAAAACCTGGCCATATTTTACCCACAAAATCTCAAGTACACTCAACTTTCACAAAGAATAAAAAATTCTTACAGTGTCAAAGTACTTATTTTTGTCTGCCTCCCTAAGAACCACCAAGTCATCAGGCTGAGGAAACTTCGATCACTTTTATGCAATTAGGATTACTGTAACAGATATCCAAATATCCTATTTAGCAGCTGTAAATTGGAAATGAGCATCAGTTGCTGTGCTCATAGGCAAACTTTGTGGGCCTTTTCCTGGCCTTCCAGCCCCATAACTATGTGGGTTTCCCTGCTATATGCAACTATTTGCATCTCATCAAGGTTTTCATAGAAGTTATTTACCAGCCAGTGTGGGGGAAAAATATCTCCCGTTAAACATGAACCACACTCAATGTAACACTACCAGGATCCCATTATAGTTAATATCTTCTGTTACTCCTTGGCTTGCTACATCAACTCTTAGGAAAACTTGTATTTAGCTCCCTTACTTTTCATTCCTATACATTCACTGTATAGTCACTATGTATTTACGATAACTTGGGAAGTATTTTGGGATAATTTTGATTAAAGGGTATTTTATCAATGCAAGAAATGATCTGTGTGTGTCTGGCTGAACTCATGCAATGTTTCCCAAATGGGGGGTCTGGGTGATGACTGCTTATGGCGGAATAAATGGTGTTCTCTGCCACTTAACCCCTTTTTCAGAGAGGAATACATTAGCATTTCTGAGCAAGTACAAGATATTTTTAGCAGTATTTTGCTGTAAACAGGGTTTAAGGATACTGGCAGTATTTACTGGTAGCTGGAAAAATCAGGTAAGTTTCCAGACATACAAGTGATTGTACACAACATGTCCAAAGCGGTCTAATTTTTTTTATCTTTTTTTTTTTTCAGTTAAATTAATTGGAGATACTATCTCTACCTATAAACTTTGTCCTGACAGGTATCACTGGCATTCTGCCTTCTAGACCATTATCCTAGTCAGGTCTTATTCATACCTCTTGTGCGGGGACAGCACCACACTGCGTTTTCCAAAACTGGCGAACTCAGGCACAGTTCCTTTTGAATTAAAATTAGTGGCACAAGGCAGATCTCCACGACTGCGAGCAGGGCTGAACAGAAGCACCATCACTAGATTCAGCAGCCATTGCAGACCACATCCTAAGATGGGCACCTCTTCTCAGGGTCTGCAGTTTGGTTGCCCATGGCAAGTCTCTATTTACAATTTGTCCTGATTTGCTACAACATAGGATTTTTGGAAAGGCTACTTGGAAAAGACAGCAAGGAGAAGAATGACCTCCTGAGACCAACAGTTTAGCACTTCCACTATTATGTTAATTCTAGGCAACATTGATATTTTTTCCTTTGGTTATTAACCTGTGAAATGGCAGTAGTGTTTTAATATCCGAAATAACGGTCTAAACCAAATTCACTGATTCAAGATGCTTGTCATTCTGAAAGAGAGGGAGAATGGGATTTCAGCTGAGCTGACCTCTCTAATCATTTGAGACATGCTCAGCCAATTAAGGACACAGGATAAATATTATTAGACATACACCATTGCATACATCTTAACATGCACGTCTTCTCAGGGTAATAATACTTTACTGACAGTCAGATAGAACAAAAGGTGACCTCTTCATGAGAAACTTGTGAATTAAAATACAGGATTGACAAGGTCTCATTTCCTAATGTTATTCAAATTTGAGTCATAAGTATTTCCTTCAATGCCAATACTTCAGGCTGCTTTGCTGAAGAGACAGTTTTCTCAGTAATAAAATCTGTAGTTTTCTTTATCATCCATTTTTGTCCAAGTACCGATTAATATTCAGAACAATCCTTGTGACAGCCCTTGCAATGAGAGGTCAGAAGAACAAGCAAAAAGGGATCAACACAGAGGATTCTGTAGAAGGTTAACAGCCCAAAAGATCACATTTCAAGGAGTTAATTAAATCTCCTGATGTTGCAATAATGGAATAAAAACAGGATTTATTTCTTTTGATATTTGACCGTTTGTGGTCAATCTTGCAGAAAATGGAATCTCCCAGTGTTTTCTCAGAAGCTGCAGGAAGTGAATGTTGTTTACTGTCCATTCAAAACTCCCTAGTGCTGCATCAAGAAGTGTAAGTTGTCTTAGCGGTGCTGAAAACAGAATTTTTTAAATTTTGGCTTGATTTTAACACCTTTCCTGGGGCCATTCTGCCACCTGCCTGCAGCTGAAGAGAACTGTAGAGAATGCTATTAACTAATTATACATATGCAAAAGTATAGGCTGAAGGCATCACCCAGTTATTGTGTTTCTCTGTCTGTAACTTGTCAGGAACACATTCATAAAAGTGTCAGTCAATTGATAGAAAAGATGCAACTGAAGGAAGTTGCTGCAATAATTTGTGGGGTAGAACCTCGACTGCATCATTCATGTCAAACAGGTCTCACAGCCATCAAACTTTGACAGCTGTCAGATTCTTCACCTTGAGAATTTTCTGTTTGCCGGCTGGGTGTTGTTCTTTTGTCCCCTTCTAAATGCCTTTACAGATTATTTCACTATGTGAAGAAGTATCTTGCCATTCCACTGCCTCTCAAAAACCCATCTTTCCTTCACACTCTGCAGGAGGCATAACTGACCCAAGAATCTAAAAGGAGACAATCTCTGTTGGTGAACAGAAGAATCTCCTAACCTCTTAATGTGAAGAAATACTCTGGCTTTTTTCTTAAATTTTCAAGACGGTTTAGGAAAACCTTGTCTTTCATTTTTTTTCTTGAATTTTTACTTCCAAAGTTGTCTCACAGTGTTAAACAGTATTTGGGAGCATGGATTCTTTGTTGGAGATATGATAGTTATTGAAATAGCACTGGAAAACAGGCAATTTTGAAACACATTTCTCTGGATATCAAATGAGAATAAGTGCAGATGGATGAAATATAGCAGTGTCCAGATGTAATTTACATCAAACTTTAATAGTTACATTTAGGAAGATATAGTCCACTTATAGCATGTATCTCAGATGAATTTCTAACATTTTTTGAATCACCTGACAATGAAAGAACTGAGCTGGATAATGATTCAGTGCCCTTAGTTCACTGTTAGCAGTCAGCCTGTGATGAGATGCCATTGTAAGTCTGCATAATTCCTGACGAAAAAGTGCCACCACAATATTGCTACTTGTACAGAACTGCAGAACAGTAGGCTGATTTTAAATTATGTATGTATGGTGCATTTGTACCATAAACTGGTGATTTTACGAAAGTGGACCAGACCACTTTTAAACACAGACTCTCTTTAGAATGTGAAACAACTATTTTCTAGTGAACTCAGGAGAAAAAATTTTCTCCTATGACAGAATAAAGCCATAAGAGCTGCAGGAAGCCCAGCAAGAAAAAAGGAATATGTCAGTCTGCGTCAGGACTTTTTAAGTTAGGAAACTGGAAAACACAAAACCTGAGGATCAAGCCTATGATGACACATTTAATTACCGTACAGTTCAGCAGAGTCCTGTCTGTGAGAGATTGTCAAGTTACACAAGAAACTAACATTTACAAACTGCTTACTGAGCAAATTTCATTAGTAATTTCTCCAGTCTAATATGCTGGCCACTTTATGTTGAAGTCTGCATCTATGGTGAGGGGATGCTTAAAATTAGAGGCAGCTGACTCAAGCACTTTTATCTTTCAGAGCTTCAGAAGCAATATACTTCCCTTAATTATTCATCTTATCTGCTTTATAATTGTGCTGTGCTTCTGTGAGTAACAGCTTATTCTTAGGGTCTGTTTAGACTTCCTGAGGTGCAGGTTTATCACATAGTGAAACCTGGGTTTTGCATAAGACAATTGTTTTGTTTTGCCATATCTTAACCATCACATCTTCAAAGTTCAAGAATTAAAAGGAAGCATAAATTTAATCCCAGAAGTTTTGCAAGATACATGAGTGACAGTCCTAAGTATCAGTCGAAGTTTCTTTGCCATAAAAAACAGACTATTCTGTAAAATTGTGCTAAGTTCCTATAATACCCTTTACAATGTTTTTCTAGCCTTCTGACCTTAAACTAGAAATACATATGGCCCAAGGGGAAAAAAACCAAACCAAAACAAAAACCTGAAATATTCTGGTTGTTCCTGAGATTCTTTTTTTTTTAACTTTGAGTCACAAGCTTTGAAAACTGGCAAAATAAACAGCTACAAACTTGCAAATACTTGATTACTACCTTCACATCTCCCTGTCCAAATCCCTGTAGTGACAGTTCAGGACTGCCTTGCCAGTTCCCCATGGTTAAGCCATCTAGGATGTCCAAAGCTCCAACCCCGTGGAGATCAAAAAAATACTCTGTCCCTATTGTCCAATACGTTATTAGAAAACTGAATGCTACATGTGATATCCTTCACCAGCTTCTTTTTCAGTGCCTACAAATTTTTCATCTGTTTTCAGGGAGAAATCAAAACCCTGTAAAGGAGAAATTCTCCATATATGACCAATAAAGAACAAACACTGAAACAGAAGGAAAATCAACCAAAGTAACTAAGAAGAAAATAATATATAATGGAACTATTTATTATTTTAAAAGCACTCTCCTTCCTCTAACCCATCTCATAGCACAAAGGTTGGTATGGCATTAATAAGTTTTCTGTAGTCAAGTCTAGTTCAGAATTCTGTGTACTAATGATATAACAATAAGTACACACTGCTAATAGCTTTTCAATTCACAGCTTGAGTATTTCCAGTTTGAAGCTGTGGAACACAATAAAGTCCTACAGCTTACTGCTGCACTGAAAGCTGACACCATGTATTCAGCTGTAGGTATGTGTGTGTGGGCAAGAGGAAAGGATAATGCAAAAGAGAGTAAAGTGAGGAAAATGCTTTGACAGTTATTTAAACACATAGAAAGTTAAAGCATACATTTTTTGGAAATAAGATCTATTGCATAGTACTCATGGAGATATTAATCTACTACCTGACAAGCTGAAGCAGCCCTAAGACACTTGGCTTTTTGTGTTCTTTGCCTTTGCAAGGATGGAAAATATCCATATTCCTTCTATAAACTCTAAAACAAGGTTATTTACTAAACTTACTAAAATTAGTCCTTTTCTCCCCAGTACTGTGTCCACATTCCATATATTTCTCTGTATTTCTTTGGCAGTTTTTCCCATATTAAGACTCCCTCCCTCAAATCCACTTATTAAATGAGTATGGTAGTATTGTTACCCATCCAGGAAACAACATCATCCTGCTTTACCATGGGAGAATTCTACTTGGCAAAGAACCACTTGGACATAAAAAGATGAAGCATTTCTTTCAGGCTAACTACAGTCATTAATGCAATAGCAAGTTTAACAGTTGCTTGTAACTTCAAAAGTGAATTCTAAGGCCTGCCTTAAGCTACTTTGTTGGTAAAAATAATCAAGTTCACTGCTTTCAGAAGCAAATTACTCTCTCTGGAGTATACTTCATTTTTATTTTTAAGCTTCAACTTTCCTAGAGACAGTAAACACCACATTCCTGAGGGGTTTTCTTGTTTTTGTTATTTTTTGGGTTTGTTTTTTTTTTTCATACAAAACCCTGTATTTTTTCAGGCTAGCTGAAATTTAAAATCCTTTAATCCTTTAAAAAAGAAATTTTTTTTTCCTACTCTACCAACGTCTCCTTGTTATCTCCCTTCCATTCTTTTCTGACCAGTTCAGAGATGTCCTGCTTTGAAAAGTCCCCTTTAAGGATTAAATTAAGTATTTATATTCACCATCCCAACAGCCTATTGAAGATTTTCTTTTTCAATCATGATGCACCCTGTCTTGCAACCAACTTAAAATGCTTTTTTAAAAGAGAGGCAATTCTTTCTCCAGAAGCCCACACCTACTAGCCCCCACTCCAATACATTTTAACACATATGAAAGTAGTATAAGGAGATAAACATATTAGAAGATAAGCCAATTATACCATCTCACACAATTATGTTAATCAAATGCATATATTTGTCTGGAAAAGCAGGAGCTAAAGTAACATTTTGTATCCTCATATGAAGGCTAAACTTGGCTTATGTAAGAACTTCTAATAACTGTTAATTAAAAAAAATGAAATAAAGAGCATAATTGATCTATGATAACACTATGTATATATACACATACATTTTCATGAGGGCAGTTATACTGCACTTGGCAGTTAAAGCCAACAAACATCCTACCTCCCTAAATGCCCAAAGGAACTGAAAGGGCCAAATGTACTGAGAATAGATTTGTACAAGCAGACCCACTAGTATTACTCGTGTCCTGTTAGCAACCAGCATTTCAAATAGCTGGAGGGAGCCTGTGACAAAACACAGGTAGGAGAACAGAGTCATCACATGGACGCTGCCGTTGTGGGACAAAAGGTATTTACAAAACACTTCACATTACTTTTGAAGACAGCTGGTGAGGAAATGTATAGTAGAGTGACACCATGCTCTTCCCCTTATGGCCCTTGCCACTGTTTTCTGTTACCTTGGCAGTGTCTCCGCTCTTCCTGTTCTCCACCACCACTAACTCTCTTACATCCTTATTTACCTCGGAAAAGCTAAAGCTTTAATGTGAGTGTAATAGAACATTACAGAATTAGAAAAGAGGTTTAAATTTTACTGGAAATAAAACAATGCAATTCAGAGCAAGTTTTTCCACATCATCTGAATGGCTAAAAAAAATACGCATTAGGTATTTATAAATACTTTACATAGCTTTACATAACTTTACACAGCTGAGTTTTAAAATACTTCTGAAACTTTCAGTCTGTGTGTCACAGAGGCCAGTGAAAATGCCAACCTGCTTCCTTTCTCCCTCATCCCTCCAGTTTTTCAACCGGCACGGCAAAGAACTGCAAAGAATTGCCACAAAAAGCTTATAGAATATACTCTCCCTTCAAGAAGGCCCACAGAGATTTTATTCAGGCTCTGCTGATCAACATTGAGTTTGTGACAGATGACAGAGCAGCAGCTGCAGGGAGTCAAACCTTGACTGCTTGCTCAGTCACCTTTAATACTGGTAAAATAGAAGGTATCTTTGAACTGCAAACTACAACTGGAACAACAGATCATACTGGCTCTTCAGAATATCATTCTCTAGGCAAAGTTCCATAATACACATGGAAAAATCAATGGACTCAATTTTTCAAACAGCGTCATGGTAAATATTGAATTCAACTTCTTGGACAAACACCATTTGTTATATATTTGGATGTATTTTCTCCCCTTTTTCACACTGGAAATACCATTCACCATTTTCTTTTTAACTGTGCAAAATTAAAAATAAACTGCATCCTTTTTCATACAGCTCTGAGATGACACAAGGCTAATTTGAGATCTGTGTTACACCTACTGAAATAAATGATGAGGAGAAAGATTTATAGATTTCAAGGAATATGGGATTTTTAACTCTTCTCTATATCTAGTTCATATTAAAAATGACCAGGTTATTAAAGGAATGAGGACTTTTTTTCCCCCCACACTTGTAAAAATTTTGCAGCCTGAGTTCTTCAGTTCCAAAACATGTCACTGATTCCCAAGGAGAAATATTATTTAATTTTGATACATATTTCAGTTCTTTGTCAACAGGCTTTCTCCTGCCAAAACTTTTTCTTTACAGAGCACTGGTCTCTAATTCAGAGTTGTAAAGAATGTTGTGGTGGATTTCTTTAGTTTATTAGTAATTAAGGAAAGGCAAAAAGGAAGGATATCTATCCTACATTGCCACACAGGAACAACCACCCAGGCAGACATAACTACACCTCCCCTGCGATAATTACAGAGCAGCTTTGGTGCCCAGTTCTGTGTATTACCTCACCATGTATCATCCTCATTTAGGCTTTTATGGGTGCAAAGCAATTAATTTAAATCACGGCAGATGCTTCAAAGTTCTATACTGTTTTAGAAGAAAGAGATGCTCTGGCTGTACGGGAGCAGTTTATGGAATATACTGTGCTATGACCAATCAGGAAGATCAAATGCTTCCAATGTTGACAGGTACTGGTTGCACAGGCTGCTTGAAAAGGAAGTGCCTTTTCAAACATCCTTTCTGCATATCTGTAATCTCTTTTCTAGCTAAATTCACTTCCTCTCCCTGCTACCATTACTGTCAAGTTTTTTAAAACCTGAAGTGTATCACATTCATTCAGTCATAAGCTTCACCAGGACTCCTGCCCCAAAGGAACTGGCTCAGGAACCTGCAACGTCATAATAGTTTTGCTGCTGTCACATTGACTCAGTCCCTCCCTGTCACTGAGAACGTCTGATAAGAAAAATTCCCTCAACATGTCTACATAATTGGACAGCAAATGCTTTACTGATCTAACAAATGCTTGAGTCTAAAAAGAGTATATCCTTTTCTCAGCTGGGGAATCTACTTTGCTACCTTCTGTACCTAAAGAACATATAGACACAATGAATAACACCCTAAGAACAATTACACCAACCACCAACTACATTACTGCATTTCTTCCCCTGGCTCGGGAAGCACAGCTCTAATACAACTCAAAGTAGCAAAGGTTCCGCTGGCAGCAAGGATTCCGAGATTACCTTCTCTGACACACACCAAGACCCCCAAACCCCTCAAAACGCTAGGCAACAAATCATCTCTTCATAGCTCCTTCCTTTCTCTGCAGCCTTTATCTCACAAATGGCAAGACAAACTGGCTTAAATGCTTCTTCTCTGTCTTCATAGTTATACAGCCCCCTTCATTTGGGGACAAGGCAACACACTCATGGGGAACAAGAAGGTCTCTTTCAATTACCAGAAGCTGGTAGAAAACTTGGCAGGAGTAAACCATCTCTTGTCTGAAGCTAACAACACAGCACCTAGTTTTCTAGCACAAATGGACAGATGTAAGACTAATCTCTAGTCTCCTGATACTGCTTCTTGAAGCACTGGTGACTTTCAAGAATTACATCTCTGTAGCCCCTTGTATAGAGTATCTGCACTTACGTTTTGCTTCAAGGAATACTGGGATGGGAACCCAGTGGGCAAGTTACAGACAATATGACTTTGGGTGGTGGTTAATGGTAGGTGTGTACTTGCCTGATAGAGTAAAATCAGTGGTGAAAATCTAGACTTAAAACTATTCATAACAAAACAGCTTTCCCAAACCTCATGGGAAACTTTAAGGATGCATTTTTCTTCAAGTCCTATGCATGTATGTTCTAATTTGGTTTTGCTTCAGGCTTAGGCTGGGCACAGTGTGGTCCATTGATAGATGCTTCCAACAGGGGTTTCTAGTTTGCATTTTGCTTGTTTGTTACTTTTTGTAATAACTGTTATTTGGATGGCTATGGAACACTGCCTAGCACCACACACTTCTCAGATCTAAAAATAAGTTATCTTACAGTAGCAATGTAGCAGCACTTAGCTCATTCTTCAAAAGGCAGTCTGCAAAGCGCTCCCTGGTAATCTAGGGCTGACTAGCTCTAGCTCTTTCCTTTTACCCTATTGCATAACAAAAGGTGCTGAAAATGCAAACATCTGGCTAATTTCTAAACAAGCAGCTCAGTTATTCAAAACTAAAACCTGAACTCTGATTTCTGTAACAAGGAGCACAAAGTGAAAGCAGTGCCTTTGCCATCTCTCTGTACCACTCTCACACCATCTTATTACAGAGAAGCTTTGAGCATTCCTGGATGAAAGTCCTACTAACTCTTTGCCGCCCTTCAACAATTAGTTTCATCACAAAGATGAAAATTACCTTGGTACAGAACAGAAATACAGGTGAGAAGACAACCAATTCCCTAACTTATTTCATGGGTCCACTACCACGCTCACCTCCTTAGCCACTTGAACACAAACCATTAAGGAATCTCAAGGCTCTACTTTCTGGCTTAGCTATAATTGCCTCAGCTCAAGTGGATTTGGCTTGCCCTGTCCTGTCTTCTTCCCCCCACCCCACACCTTCATGCTTCACTGAGCTTTTGCCAAGGAATTCAACTCATGGGGTGGAACAATACCCAACCGTGTATGAGCCATGGAGCAAGGTACTGTGTACAGTCCAAGGACAACTGCCCCAGTGTTGCTTACAGCTGTACCAACTGAACCGGGATCACTACTGAGAGGTTTTCTAGTCTCTGCAGGACAGAGAGAGAAGAAAAAAAAAGTCTGTCACAGAAATTTCTGGGAATGTAGTATGAATGGGAATTAACAAGGCTTTCCTAGCGCTGTTTAGAAGAATGTGTTTTGTAGTTTGTAAATGTTCTATAAATGCATGATAACCACATTATCTATATGGCAAGATAAGAGCATAGGACTGAAGGCAGAAATTTCTTACTTATTGCCACAGCTATAGTACAGCCAAACAACATAACTTCTGTGCTTGAAGATCTTTCTATTAATTTTCTGATTTAAGAGCACAACAGCAAGTGTGCCAGCTTCTCTCTTACAATCTAGATTTCTAGCCACATGGACAGTGGATCGATTGTGATTACTCAGTCCCTCTCCTGCATTTTAATTCACTGTACTGTACTGTGTGCTTCTTCATGGCTAATAGTTATGCAATTCCATTATTTTATTTCATATTTGACTAGCTACAAATACAGATTGATCATTGTTACCAATTCAATTCAGAAAGCAGTTGCTGACTTACTCATGATAAAATCACTAAATATTGTCAGTGTTTCCCAAAGCAAGTACTTTTACCTGAAGTCTCTGAAAGGACAATTACAACCAGGCCAATCTGATGCTTCAAAATCTATTTTGGTCCCTTTATCTATCTACCATCAACCACTATTCTTCATTTGAGTGAGGTTAGGTTACTCTATCACAACATTTTCTCTGCTTACAAACCCTTAGGTTTAAGCAAAGCATGGATGTTTCTACATTTCCCTGAAAGAAGTTTATAACATCTGTAACAAACTTACAGGAAAGAGGGAAACAAACACTCTTTTGGCAAATCACCTGCAAAGTCAAATATTTCTGTCTGCATGAGAACTTTGCTGCACTAACAGTAAATTCTGAGTTGTATGCTCAAGTCAAACTTTATAATTCATCGTACAAAAGGTATGTCATCCCTTTTCATATCCTACAGGTTAGAAGTAATATTTACATGTGCACATGCAACAAACGTGGATCAAAAGTTCTGCTTTTTAATCACTGCTCTCCTTTATAAGCAGTTCTGCCCAAGAAAGTACCTGGTGCAACAGACATTTCCAACAGCCCTTAGGCAGTTTACTGGCACTTTAACTCAGAAGCCTTTAGAGAGCAAGAAAAAGGCCTGTTAAAAACTTACTGACAATTTAATAGAACTTGTAAATAGTCTTACAGAGAGTTGAAGAGCAGGCTTTTCTGAAGCGACTCGAGGAGGGACATTGTACTGAGTGACTGAAAACCTTTATGTTTACGGGAATGGAGTTTTCACAGCAGTCTCTCCACACCTTCCTCTGGGATTTCCAGCTTCAATTGCTGTCTATGTTTTGGACTTTCAAACTTCACAGAATAAAACTTGCTTTAAGTTTATTTTGTCTGCACTGAAGGTCTGACAACACTGCTATAAGTTACTAAGACTGACAGATTTTTGCATTTCACCATTTTTTGAAGCCTATGCTACCAACCTGGATTCTTGATTAATGAAGATGACTTGGAAAATATGACAGAATAGGAACATTACATCGTGTCATGTCTGTTTTATTTACTCTGAGACTGTGGCTGTAAGACTTCACACTCCAAAGTGCATGTCAAAGTGATCCTTGAAAGGCTGAGCTAGTATTTGAAACCTGTCATCTCCTGCAAGTGGTGTCACACTTGGTCTCATGCCAGATCTGGTAACATGTGCCTCCATACTAACCTGTGAGTCTACAGCTGCTGAGGTATAAAAAGCAAGTCTCATGAAAAAAAAAGCAGGATTGAGCATTTCAACAGCACTTAACAGCGTGTTCATTATTTGTTTTAAGAGCTTAGCAACTACGGAACTTGTCATCTACTATCTCTTTAAGCAGACAAAACATTTCAGGCCAGGTCCAATAAATGCCAATTATTCCAGACCAAGAAGCACTATGGCAGGGCAAGGGTCAGATGCCCTTCCACTTAGATTCTGCTTGGCTGAACAGAGAGGAAGATTATCATCCAACTGACTCTCACTAATGGGCTCAGAGTACAGTATACAGGTTCCTGAGGTCTACACAGTCCTTTGTGAATGCATCACAAAACTGTAGAGATGAATGAGATGTTCCCATCTTGAGATGCCAGGAAGCCTATGCCAGGTTCTTGGCCATACTGCCCTGTGAGGGCCAAACCCTAAAGCAGTGATATCAGACAGTTTTCTTTTCACATCACCTCATCTGTTCCTACAAATGCAATAATCTTAAAAAAATCCTCTAGCTTTTAGTAAGAAATATTTTCTATTGGCTTTGCGCTCCAGTTGGTTTGCATTAGAAATTACTTCAAGGCCTTAGCTGAACCTAAGGGGTTCACTTCCTTCAAAAAGGAGTTCTATAAATCAAGATGCTGCCTGTTCCCATGCTCATTTTCCTTCTCCTCCTCTTGCTTCTGCAAAACATATGTTCTCCTCTTTATCTAAAGAAGAAAAATTACATTTTCCTTTAGCTGTACAAGTCAGCTAGGCAGCGCTCTGCATCTTCCCCTGACCACCATGAAAGAAGAAAGATTTCTGGCACCCCAGCAGGAACACCCAGAATTATGGTGTTCCCAGTGGTTCATATAGCAATATACATAGCAGGGATTCATTCGTTCCTTTTCTGGCGCACACTCGTTCTGTGTTGGCCGGCTCAGCAGTATTTAGCAATTGTTCCTTGCTTATGTGGAAATATTTCTTGGATTAGAAACCAGTCTCTCTGTGTGGAGCTTATTTGTTTAACTATGCAGTAATAGAAATGTTATTTTGCCCTTAATCATTGTTAACAGAAACATAACCACGACCAAACTATCTTGGGTATACATACGATATTCAATATCATGTATAATAAAAAGCATTGTATTAAAACTTTCTATTGAGTATCAATGGTTTTAGTTACAACCTATAAAATTACATTTAATGAAGCCCATAATGTTTCATTTACTAGCGTTTCTGTCTATAACAAATGCTAAACTGGGAACTGCAAAAGGAGTACCACACTGATTCTCATAATAAAAGGGTTCATTGCAATCATTCTACATAATCCTACATAACTTGCAGTTTCCAAGTTTGTGATCCTTTGATGCTTATTTGGCTACAAAAAGAAAGCCGTTTCTCCACATAATGAAGGAAAGGAAAGTTTTCCTGGACCAAGTAAAGTCTGAGAATATTTGATTATTTCACTGCTTATAGCTAGGCTTGTAAAGGATCAAAAAGATTTTTGCAAGACTACCTTAGTGTAAAGGACTGTTTCTGATTTGCAGCACAACCAGCGACCATAAAGAAGGTCTTATATTTGAAAAGCAATTGCACAGAGTAATTAAAAAGCAGACTAGAGATCCTCTCCCTGTTGTTTGGAATGGAGTGGAGAGCTGTTTCAATATGGAAACACCTTCTGTATGTACACTGTTAGTTTTAGCCAGAGAGCTTGAAGTCACCTGGAAGCAAAGATCTCTGTTTACTGAAACCTTCAATTTCTTTGTACTCTTTTCCACTTGTTCTGGAAACTGGCAGTCACGCAGATTGCCATTAATGGCCACATCTGATGTCCTTTGTGAAACTATACCTGTCTATCCAAACGGAGCACTAAGACACAGCAGAGTAAAATAGATTTTTAAAAGTCTGCAGGTTACTTTTCCATTTAAATTTATCTCTATAGGAATGATATCTTCCTCCTCCTAGGATCTAAAGCAAGTGTTATAGTATATACAAATGAAAACCAAAGAAAGAAGGACATTTGGATCCCACACAAAAGAACAAAAGAGACAGTGCAGATAAGGAATGCATGATGAGTTATATTTATGATAGATTAGTATCTATCCAGCTGAATTAAAAACAAGATTGAAACAAGGACAGAGATAAGACATTTGATGCACACTGCTTCAAAGGAATTCAGACCTACTGTGGGCCTCATTTAAGAGAAAGCAGCTTACATTTCCTGATCAGATCCCGGGATCAGGGGGATGTTACACCTGAGTCAGTGGCCTTGGGAAAGATGTAAATAGGCTGTCAGCAGACTTGGGGTTACACCAAGACCAAGGCAACCAGTCCCTTCTGACCCAGGGAAGGAAACAGAGCTTGTGCTGAGCTAAGCGTAAAGTAAATTTGGTAAGGAAATTCACATGTAGAGTCCTGTTGTGAACAGGATTTTCTTTTGGTAGAGAAATTAATCTCTGCTCAGAATGTGATCTCTTTGAATCATGATTGAAAAGTAGGCTTTCCAAAGACAAAAGCATTGGACTTATGGGATCATGAAGAGAGAAGTCAGAGATCCAGTCAGAGACTAGGACAAGGGTCTGTGTGAAGAGACCAGAAAGGAGCGTAAGTGACCTCCTGAAATGCAGTTTTATATATGGTGGACAACAAGCAACAAATTTATACTGGGGGAAGAGCGCACCTCCAACCAAAACAGTGAATACCCACCAGGCTACTCTGCTGCTCTAGGTCTGAGCTCTGCATTTTACATCTCCCAGATGTTGCACCTACAGATCCCATTTTGGACAAGCCCTCAAAGAGCTAAAAAAAAATAAATAAAATAAAGGTGGACCTCAGCATCACCATTTTCACTTTTGCTTTAAAAGGAGGTCTCCATGCACATATTCTGTGGGGGATCCCATCCTACATGAAAGTGCTGAGCGTACTCTAAGTTCATCCACTAGACTGGAAGAGATAAGAAATATTGGTCCCAGGTGGCAGATGATCCCCCCCCCCAAATTCATGTGTTAACCCTGGGTATCCTTATTAAGTTTCCAGTCTGACTAATCACAATCTTGCAACTTACTTCCCTTCTGAGCTGCCAACACTGTAAATAGAAATACTTACTCTGCCTTTCTCAGGGAAACTGGTATTGTAGGTCCAAAGCAACAGAAGGTTTCTATTTTAGACTGTACTCTAAGGTATACTGTAGATACCTATTTAGATTACACGAACAAACAACATATGTAGACATCAAGGTAACTGCATGAGGCTTTACCTAGCCCTTAAAAAATAGTCCAGCCTATATAATCTGAAGATGAAACATTTGCAACACAGCAGACTTAAGAGAAGTAGATTCTGTTTATATTAACTAACGTGTTGCCAGATCTTAATTGATTTAGGTCACACCTAGATCTAACAGATTGCCTTGCCTCACAAAGAGAGAGCTCTAGACAAAGTAGTGCACTGTGATGTGGCCAAGAGCCACCATAAACAGTCCCAGAAGCAGCACTGTGGCTTCAGGAGGGTCTCAGCTACTCAGGTGGCAGGTACTGCCAGACAAAGTTGGCTAAGGCTAGTTTGGCATGGCTGTGCACTGTGTCACATTCTCAATGGATACTGATCTTTAAGGTCTTAGACTACAGTGCCAACCAAAAGCAACAGGAGAATGGAAATACGAAAAATAAGCTCTTAAGCTCTGCATCTCAGTTATCCAGCTATAAAAAAAACCCATAAATAGATCTCTGCCTCTTATGGTGATAACTACTACCAAAAATCCTGTGCATTAACAGTATGTAAAGTGCTGCCTAGAAAATCTTCACCATATTTTCACTGCTCACTTGATAGCTCTCAAAATACTAACTTAGCAAAGGGTAGAAAAATCACGATCAGACAAATGGTTGCTAAAAAAAAAGAAGCTTGATTTATGACAGATTCTGTTTAATTCTGTTTACAGAGAATCCTGCTGCTGGGAGAAATTGATCTTGGCACTCAGATGTTACCATACTGCTACCAAGGGTGAAAATGAACCAGCAACATCACAGCTATGAGAACGTATAAGTAGTACTGGCTGCTAAGTTTATATGTATTTCTGGTTTTAAGGTGTGTTAAGGTATAAGATGACTATGGATTTCAGAGTTTATGGGGATATTGGTTTGCAGCTACTCTGCTACGTTCTAAGGACAGGCACAATGGAATGAGCTTATCCATCTCTCCACTGGGGCTTCATATTTAGCAAGACCATAACAGGAGAGATGAAGAAAGTTTTTAGCCCTACAGTAGTCAGCACAAACATGAAGTGATTTTGTTTGATCTCTGAATCTTTTTAAGTGGTTACTAAAATCCATCAACATTTTGTCTGCAGTAATTCCTCCTACATGGAAGGTCTTGCTGTGATACAGCATTGCACCCCCAGACACTAAATGAGTTATAAGAAGTTGGATTGCATCTCAGTATCATACAGTATTGAAAGATTTGTAGGATGACAGGGAAGTCTCAGGTTGAAGTAGATACAGTCATAAGCATATAGTGACAATCTTTCCCTTGAATTTTGTGGGGTTTTCCTGCTTCTCTTCTTGGACCACGGGCTATAGAAGAAAACTGACTCTTCACTGCATAGCATGAGACATTTCTGTATTCACTTTGCCATCTACAAATCTTAACTCTGCAAAAACCATGCTAGACCTTTAGCAGCTGGAAATACAACTTTATTTGTTGGGAGAGATAGGCAAGTAAGCTTCTGACAGTGTAAATACATGTTCAGTGGAGACTCTCAGCTGCCTCCAATTAGAAGACTGGGAAGTACAAATCACATATGATATGTCTAGGGAGGAGGAATTCAATCACTTGTCAACAGTTGATAAAGCCATAGAACAAGATGTTTACTCCTGTTTTGCTTTTGTTTGATTTCTGGTTTATTTTTTTCATATGAGGGTTGTCACTTTTGTAACAATATTTGCTAAATAAAGCATTGCAGTGCTTAGCTGCCCAGTTTTCTCCAGTAAAGGCATTTATTTACTTGAATTTTTATTTCCTCTTCTAAATGCTGACATTCCTATTTAAATATGATCTTATATATTAAGAAAAAGGCTTGGTTTGTACCCTTCTAGCTTAAATATAAGGCTGACATTTGTAAAAAACTTTAGAACTAAGCTAAAAGTTTTCTGTTTTGGGAAAATGATGATACAACAAGGTACTAAGACAGTTAAGTTTGATCATGATCATGTTACCATTTGGCCTCAGGAGGAAACATGAGAAGGAGAACACTCAGCTGATAAAGTTCTCATTATTATTAGTCTTTCATAAATGCTTTTTTTGGCTGTCTCTGAAACAACATATTTCAGCTAGAACAAATAATAGCTTTCCCCTTTTATTTGGGATTGTATTATTATAATCCATCTAGTTCTTCATACGTGGTGAGATGCTCCTCCAAATAACCTGCAAATGGAAGCATGATATTTATGCCAGATGGGAGCTATATTAAAAATACGTTGAAACAAATGAGAGAAACTGAGATATACTACATTTCTCACAAATCTTTTAGATACTGCCATACACAAAATCACGCTTGCACTGTTCTCCTGAAGGGAGGAAAAAAATAAAATCCTTAGAGATGAGGTCTAAGCATGCGAAGCATGTGTGTATTTAGCTTTCCAAAAAACAAATGATACTAATGGCACAGCCAGCCCTTCCAAAACGCCAGGCTGTAGAAAGCCTTTTGGGTTAAGAAGTGACAGGAATTGTAGCGGTCAACACTGCCCCCAGGTGTGGGCTGCTTCAACTTCACTCTACAAGGGCTTCCTTTTTTTAGGGTAAATAAGTACATTTTGAGTGCATTGTTCAGTATCCATTCCATATGGATGGATATGGATATTATGACTTAATTTAACTTTATTGTAAGAAAATAATTTCAGAAGCCAGTGTTCATCAACTGTTACTCTCCTTCTTATGAAGGACTGCAAAAATAAAAGGGTATGTGTAAATATAGGAAGAGTGGGTTCATCACTTCTATTTGCTTTATGTTGTGCTAAGTATTTTTTTTAAAGTTTTACAGGTTCAGTGGATCAGCCTCACAGATGATGTGCAATACAGTGTGGATTTGCCTTCTGCAAGTATATTTCTATATATTTTATCTATAGGTGAATTTGATAGTGCTCACAAAGGTTTACCACAAAGCAGGCAGAGCATGTTCATTTAAGCACCTCTCTCTCTGCTCAATACATGCCGTGAGCTTGTGCAGAAAAGCAGGTTGAGATGCATATAAGGACCTAATCCAAAATTCACTGACACCAACAGGAGTCTCTTCAGTGGACTTCATGAGAGGAGATGGACTTCATGCTTCCATATACTGAGTGCTCAAACTACAATCTAACACAAGTCACACAAAATACATCCAGAAAGCATCAAACCTGACAGAAGCAGTTCTGCTGATTTGAAGAGTCTTTAGAAGGCAGCCTCACGAGCCTGTGGGCATCTGCCCTACCTGCCACCTCTAAACTGTCCTACTACACAAGCATCCCTGTGCAGTCAGGTTATGGATCACCACACAACCAAGCCAGTTAGCATTAGCCCAACTGGGCAAGCAAAACCACTGTGAAGTTAGCAATGGACAGAAACATTTTGCAAGAATCCTGGGAGAGCTTTAAAGGACAGCAATGAGAATCAAAACGTTACACTACTATCCCAGCAGATTTCTGATAGTCCATTTAAAAAAAATAAAAATAATCAAACGCTTCCAAATCAATAAAGCTCCCCACCAGCCTCAAAGCATTAGGAGCTGTTAATATCTAAATAATCAATTCATCTCACAGTCAAAACACTGCATGTATATACACAAACATCTCAATGTCATTTAGAAATAACTTACTATTACAGGTAGAGCTGATTTTGACTTACTACCAAATTATTTTTTTTTGTATCATGCATCTAGACTGTACTAGACTTTCAATACTAAATTGCATGAAAAGACAACATTAAATCAACACTAAGTTAGTACACTGAAATACTCCCAACAAGTTGCAGAAAGGTTAATTTAGCCACATATTCTTTGTATTTTATCTGTGGAATGATAATACTGTTAAGTATTATGGAAATGCAGTGTTTTGCTGGTCTAGGAGGAATACGAAATACGGGTTTGACCTGCATGTGTGGTGCTGAAAATTCATTGGTGCAGGGGGATAGGGCAAGTCCCAAAGTGATAATGACAAATCATTCAATAGCATAAGACAGTCAAGGTGCTGTAATTCTCTAGCAAAACATACCATAGAGAAGGCAGCTGGAAAGGACATTCCAGTCAAGAAGGAAAGTAGGTAGGCTATGATGTCATCTTCAGTTGTCATGAGAAAAAAAGGCATGATCCCATTGTTTCCAACCACTAGGAAAGAGCTGGTTTGCCATGCTGGTGTTTGTAACCGCACTTGGCCACCAGGCTGCCAAGGAGCCATGTTCTCAAACACCCTCCTTCCCTACATCCCATGGTGCAAACCCCTCACTTCTGGTGCACACAGTTATGCCGAGTTCCCTGGTTTGGTCTGTATTTCATTGGATCTCCAAGTAAATAAATTCTGATGGAACTACAGCTTGGCTTGGCTTCTCCTCGACCCCCTGCTGCCACCAGCAGTTGTTCTCCATGTTGTCTTTCTATTGCCAGCAATACAGGAGGTTTTCGTGCCAGGCAATTGCAACTGCTAGTGTCAAGGGTCACCTCCGTGGCCTCTTGTATTTGTCACCAGCTCTCACAGCTGGCTGGCATCAATTTATTCTATTCTTTCAGTTTACAATCAGCTTGAGACTTTCTTCTGCACAAAGTTTGCTTTCCCCTGAGACCCTAGTAACCTTTCCTTGAAATAATTTATACTGCTAAATCCTGAGGCAGTTTAGTTGTGGCCCTGTGCATCGATTAAGCTTCTGTGTCCTTTCACCAACCTTGTGTACGAATACACAGTTGTCAGATGCCATCAAGTGGCAGAACATGTTTCACAGTTTCCTATTCTGCACTGACATGGCCCCAGTATCGACCCCTGGTACCCTATTAATGACCGGCCTCCAGCTGGACTTTGTGCTGCTGATCACAACCCTTGGAGGCCAGCAGCTCAGCCAGTTTCCATTCCACCTCACTGTCCACTTGATCTGCACTTCATCATCTCATCCATGAGGATGTTACGGGAGACAGTGTTGTTAGTTTTGCTACAGTTGAGGTGAACAGCCGCCACTGCTCTCATTTCCCCCACCAAGCCAGTCACCACACTGGAGAAGGCTACCTGGCTGGTGAAGGATGACTTCTCCTTCATAAATCCTTGCTGACTACCTCTAATAACCATCTTGTCCTTCTTACATTTGGAAACTGCTCCCAGGATTAGTTGCTCCATCAGCTCCCCAGAGATTAAGGTGAGGCTAACCATCCTGTAGTTCCTTGCATCCTTTTCCTTGCCCTTCTCAAAAGCAGAAGTGACATTTCTTTCTTACAGTCCCCAGGAATCTCATGCAATTGACATGACTACTCAGAGATTATTGAGAACTATCTCCTAGTCACTCTTCACACAACATCAGGAACATCTCTGTTCTGGATTTACTAGCTGTGAGCTCCTCATTCCTCAATTTTTAGGAGGCTATAATAGCACTGTAGAAAGAATCCCCATTTTTAATTTTTCACAGATAAACCTTTTCAGTGAAACACCAATGGAATAAATAATAATTTACAGATTACTAGTCCCAAAGTGGTAATTACAAATCACTGAAAAGCATAAGACAAACAAATTCCATCTGGTGGAAGCAAAATCCGAGTATCTACTTCAACTATGACCATGACACAGAATCATCCTGCCATTGTTTTGCATGCTCCCCAAGAAAAAGACCTGATGGAAAACATGCTGAGTTTGTACTTGACTACTCTCCAGAGGCGTTTCTTGACCTGAAATCTGAGACCAGTTCTCTGATCACTATCTTCCAGCAGGAACTCATTGCTCCAAGTCATTCCAGTGGATAGCTAGAAACCTCTGGGAAAGTGGAAATTCAAATACGTTCAGGAGTGATAATAAAATACCTCACGATAATGTTGCAAGAATTTTAGTGAAACTGGGGTTATGCTATGGCATAGTTCTATATCTCTTACACAAATTAATCTGTAAGCCTTCTGCCCTTCATTTTTCCTTCGGAAATTCTAAGTCTCCAAGATGATAAATCACTTTGCCCTTCATTTCTTTTAAGTAAAAATGCTGATTTCCTATTATGCTTTCGTAGGGCTCAAGCTACACAGAAAAGTAGCAGGAGAGCTTTATCCCCTGCAACGAGCCTGTGGCGAGGCAGTTCATGGCAAAAGTAGGAGAAACATTGTACTACAGGCGCAGAGAGCCCTGAAGTAGGCTGTTCTTCCCTTTGAAATATTTTTTCTTTCCTACCACTTCAGTCTATTTTTGCATAATCTCTTTTATTTTGTTCAAGTGAAGCAGCAAGAAATTCCCCCTCCTTTTTTTTTTTTTTTTTTTTTTTTAAATTGAGAAGAACTGCTGGTACTCAGCCTCTGGTGGGAAAAAGCACAGACTGAGGCACAGTCCTGGCTCCCTTCTCCCACATTATTCACTCCGATGCAGTTAGAAGCCAATACGCTCTAATTGCTGCGCTCTCTCCATTTGGCCTTTAACTTAGAATAGCCATCTGTAGGAGAATCTGAGCTGCTTTCAGCAGCCAGAAGCACTTGAAAACAGCAGCCCTCTAACATTGTTTAATTTTTACAACTTTGAGGTCACAGAAGAGACCACTAACTGTTTCAATGGAACTCCATAGGATGGGCTTGGCTGGATAATTTGTTTCTGCTTTAAGATTTAATTTGAACAATATGGACTTTTCCCCATTAGCATAAAATAAATCAGCACTTTGCACTACTTTCCCACGCATCACTTTCAATAGGCTGCCAACATTAGGATCATGTGGATAGATGACAAGCACTCAAACTACTTACATCTATTAGAGTCCATCGGTCACATCAGCTGTTGGTTTTGATCATTCTTTAAGCTGTATATCACTGTTACTTACTTTCCACAGTCACTGGGTTTAATATACACACATGCCTTGTAATTCAGCCACAAACCGTATTTAGACAGTCATAAATTCAAATCAGGTAGCAGGGGTTTGAATAATATAAGACAGTTTCCCTCAGTAAGGCAATTATTTGAAATACACCCTCGCTATACTTGCATGATTTCAAGGAGATCAAGTATCAGAATTCATATTTTCCTTCCCTAACTTTCCACATTCATGTTAGCACATAAAATGCTGCTTTATATATAAATGATTTTGTTCTGTAAGTCTAACTGAGATAAGTTTGAGATTTACTGAACTAGAGTCCAGCTATGTCAGTTCATCTTCAAAACAAATGATCCAAGTTAATGAAAGTAAGTCACTGAACTATCTGGAAAGAACAGGATATTTTTCCACAAAAGACTTTCGGGTTTCTTCTTCCCCCCACACCATCCCTGCCTTATTGCACTCGGCCATAGTGGACACCACAAAGAGACAAAGAAATGCACTGGATTTAGGCAAAAAAACCCGCAACAAAACCCCCTGAATTAGCATGTTCTAGGTGCCTCCACCCCTTATCAGCTGTACCATCCCATACCCATACACTCACTGATCACATGGCCCATAGGCTGCATGCCAACTCAGTTTGCAGGCAGGTCAACACTTCATGGAGTGTTTGCTTTTGCACAGGTGGCCTCAGCCCCAGGGCCAGCACAGTGAGATGTAACATGGCTACCACCCCAGCAAACCAGTCTGAAACTGCCCCCGCACCCTTTCCCGACAGCCCTTGAGGCTCCATATTGCCCCCCACCCCTTCCCCACCACCATACCCTCCTGTGAGATTTCTGTGTTTGGCTGCACAACTTGCAACTCACCCTCAGGAAGAAAAGCATCATCAAGTCTGTCTCCTCTTGTAATGGCGGACCTCCTTTCTCTCCGTAATGGCAGATCTTCCACCTCCCCTCTGTAACAGTGGGCCTTCTAACTCCCCTCTGTAATGGGGAACCTCCCACCTCCCCTCTGTAATGGACCTCCCGCCTCCTTCCCCTCTGAAGTGATGGATCTTCCACCTACCATCTGTAACAGCGGACCTCCCGCCTACCTCCCCTCTGAGACGGTGGACCTCCCGTCTCCCCTCTGAAATGGTGGACCTACTATGTCCCTCCTTTCTGAAATGGCGGACCTCCTGCCTCCCTCCCCTCCTCCTGCCTCCCTCCCCTCTGAGACGGTGGACCTCCTATGTCCCTCCCCTCCGAAATGGCGGACCTCCCGCCTCCCTCCCCTCCGAAATGGCGGACCTCCCGCCTCCCTCCCCTCCGAAATGGCGGACCTCCCGCC
>WTSP01021014.1:0-25078 GCA_025331215.1 Actenoides lindsayi
CAACACCCTCCAGCTCCCAGTACTGCAGCATAAGGGCTGGATGGGGAAAAGCAGCTCAGCCAGACCCATTACAATCTGTCTAGTGACATAGAGTTGCTGTCATCTGTATTTACCAAGTTGAACACAAAAGCATGTACAAAATGTTTCATAGTATAATCAAATGTATCTTACTGTACAGAATAGTATTTCTTCATCTATTGTAATAAAATAGCACAAACTTACATAGAATATTCTACTATTTTGCCTTTAATATGCATTTTGAATTAAAGAAACAAAACCACAATACTCTATATTCTTTATAGTTACTTAATAGTCTTTCTTTGTAATTCTCAAAGTGATGCTGTTAAATTAATTGAAAAAATATGAGATTCTGTAGGAAAAGTTATACTTCTAAATGCAGGTGGATTGTAGCTAATCTGAACTAAACACTACGTATTTTAATGCCTGAAGCAGGTGCCTTAAATTACTTAGTAGACTTTGTCCTTTCAACTGAGCTCATTACTGTAGAGTACTGCAGTGATTTGGTGATGTAGCAAACACAATCAAAAGCACACTACAAGCAATGAGAGCAAATTATGCTTATTCTGCAATCATAGCAACCAAAAACTATGTGGATACTTTAGCGTTGCAATACAGTGTAGTTACAGTGGACTGACTTTTGAATAGTTTTATTTGTTGTGGTTTGCAGGAGAATGAGTATAATCTAAATTTTTTGTCAAGCATCTGCAACTATTGTCTTTTGAAAATATGTAATGTTAAATATGAGATGTTTAAATAGACTCACTACATGGGTTTTTATTAAAAAAGTTATTTATGAAACTAACCCAAAGTTCCCTAAATCCTGCTTTACCAGACTCTGATCACTAGTTTAAAAAGCTTTTCTTACTCTGTTTCTACAACTAAATTTATTTTTTCTTTTAATCTACAGTTTCTGTGCTTTCTATTCTTTTCCATAGGTGTTTATGGTTCTACTAGCTTTCTCCTGCTTGGAAATTTTATATATGCCACTACTAATTTGAGGCTCAAACCCGTTTTTAAATACCATATCCAGAACAATACTGGTCCTACTGGCTATTTTCCTATATAGCTAGCAAGTAATAGCTTACATTATTTATCTCAGAATAAATCAGTTTTATACTATGAATCCTGGAATTTACATTTAAAAATGAGAGGGATCTTTTTGGAGAGGTGAAAAAAAATGGAAGAAGTCCTGAGTGATCTAATTCACATTAGGCACTGAAATATTTCTGCAATATCCCCAGTTTAGCGAAGAACAAAGATACTGAAATGATTCTTCATCTCCATTGCTCATGCTGTCTGTTTGAGAAATGCGGCTAAAAATCTCACTACAGAGCTGTTTTCTGAACAGAATAGAAAATGCTATGAATAAAAAATATTTATGATCTATAGATTTCATAACACAAAAACAAGGCTTGAGATTCTACCCCACTGAAATCAATAGCAAAACTCTCATTTTACTTTAATAGCCAGATTTTTACCTGAAAGACCTGCAAGGGGGGAAGAATGATGTGTTTAGTTTTTCTGGGACACTGTAAAAATACAGACAGTAATTTCCCAGCAACATTTTTCATGTAAGTTCTTGCTGCAGGGCTAGCAATTGACTGAGTTTGAGAAGACAGGAATTGGTTCAGCCTGCAATTGAATGGGTGTTGTGTAGCCTCATGCCTTTTATAAAACAGAAAGTACCCAGACCCATCTGCATCCTGGAAAGCCTCACCCACTTCTTCATGTGTTAATCACACGCACTTTGAGGTAAAAATTCTGTGGTTCTGACTCATTTCTGACAGCTCTATTCCAACAGATTTCTCTATTCTCACATCATCTTTAGGCTCTTTTAGGGCCCACGCCTTCAGCTCCAAAAGTTTCATCTTTTATCTGCATGGAGGAAGCCAATGAGTGTCTCATTTGGTTGTTTTCTGTTCCAGGACCAGGAAAAATGCAGAATTGATGTTGAGAAAAAGTTTAAAAGGCCCAAAAGCAGGCAAGCTCAGAGTTACAGTCAGGCAACCATAAAGAGTCTGTTTGGGGACCATGGCAGATAGAATGAAAGTTCCCCAAGAACAGAACACTGCAATTAGTTTTCAGTTAACAGTTGTTAGCATTAGGTCCAAGCATTGTCTTTACAGGGTTTGGGCAGGATTTATAGCAGAATGCAAAGCTGATCAAGGACTTAGTGTTTGATGATAAAATTGATATATAACCTTTAGTCCTTTAGTTACCTTAAGCTGATTATAATACATTATAATACTAAAGCACACACCTCCATGAGGAGACTTTGCATGCAAATGTAGGAAACCTTAGTAAAATGAGCTGAATAAGAGTCAAGACATGTGCAAATGAACTTTCGTAATGAAATCACGTATTGTGGCATGATTTTTTTTTAGTTTGTTTGGTTTTTTTTGTTTTTTTTTTTTAATAAGACTTTCTGTGATTCCCGCGCATGTGCTAGCTTTGTGAATTATCACCTGACACCCTTTTCTGCACAGAACTGGAATAAAAAAATATGTCAACTCTGTGTGTTGATTGAGGTCTCACATACTAGGTGAAGAACCTAGATTTGGGACAACAGAAGCATTTCCTGAAATCTTTTGCTTTCATTAACTCCTTCAGCTCCATGTTGGGTGCTATATGATGCACTGTCACAGCTGCACAAGGGACATGGCAGCTTACAGGACACTGGGCCTGGAGAACTGTGAGGGAAGGCACAAAGCTGGTTAGGTGTTTCGTATCTATCATATAACTGAAACACAAACATAAAACACAGAAGTGAATGACAAGGTGCTTGGAATGGGACACCTGAGGAAAAAATATACTTGGTCAAAGAAGTTATCTTAGTTATGCAGCCATGTTAGAATACAAAGTTATTTTCTTTAGTCTCTTTGTCTTTTCTATTCCTAGTACACAAATTGTAGAATATAGCCAGGACAGTTATCAGCATGATGGCACTGATACCTCATTTTCTTAAAATCCACTACATAAATTGAAATATTATAAGAAGAAGAGTAATGTAATTGCCCTGGAATTCTATCCCAGGAAAGAAAGACCAGACAGGCACTTTTAAAAAGCAACACCTTCACCCAGTGAGGTACCTAGACATGCACCAAGGGCGTGTATGGCAATGATTGTCCTCATTAAACAACATTTTTCCTTTTTTGTTTCAAAAGAATTTCCTCCAAGTCTGAAACAGACACAGAGACTGGTTTTGCCACTTTATCATTTGTCCTTATTATTCATCTTCATGCTTAATGTGCTATACTTGATGTTTTGTCTTAATACCTTTCTTTGAATGACATAATAGCCTAATAAATTTCTTTTTAAAGACTTATCTTTGTTTATCTACTTGACTAAACTTTGTCATCTACTTACTAGCCATTAGACACTTTATCTTTTTGTTCATTTAATGAACAGAAATGACAAACATAATTTTAAATTATTGTGTTATTCATTGAATCACAAGGAGTGAAAATTAAGATTTCAGCATAAAAGAACAACTTGACAATGGAACAAACAATCCATAATTTTGCCATTTCTGCTGTGATTATACAAATTAATTCACTTGGTCTTTTAATTGGATTCATTCAAGGTTGTTATTTTTCTTTTATGGAGAACAAAGAATATTTGTTGTGTGGTTGTTTACTAATGCAATGCACCATAAATACACACATACTGAAAGGGAAAAATGGCATTGAACTAGCATTGTGTACTGCCTTATTAGTAAAATCTGTCTGGATTAGATATATTTAAAAGTTCTGTTGTTAATACTTGCATATCATAATTTCTGCAAGAAGTAATTGAGAAGTTTAAACAAAAATGTTCCAGGCTATTGAAATGCACAATACATTAAACAAAGCTAGGTGAAGGAAACACCTGGAACCAACAGTAAACTTTCATTTTTTGTGAAGTCAATAAGCTTTTCCAATTACATTATTTCCCAGTGTAATATATACATAGATATGTTGTTTTCTGTTCCAGATTTTCTTCCTATTAGCCAAAGCTGCAGAAAACCAGGAGTAGAAGTCTGCTTCCACAGATTGTTGTCACGCCCTGAAGTCTGACTCTAAGGCTAAATAAAGCAATGTTCCCATTTTAATTTTCAGAAATAATGCAAAATCTATTTTCTTTGTGGAAAACTTATTTGTGCAGGCAGTCTGCAGTGTATATCTGCACAGGATGCCTTTTAGAGAAGAAGGCCAAAAGCCGACAATTTTGATACTTTACTTTTAGATCCTAAGATCGTAACTGTACAATCCCATAAAATGCATCTTGTAAATTTACCATTGAAGAAGTAACTCATTGAAAGAAGCACTGAGTCGAATCCATTTCACTACAGATAGGCTGGCAAAGTAGTCTACTAAACAAAATAGGTTACTATTTTTATGTGCAGATGAAGACTGAGGGGGAGAAGGACATATCTGCATGAACAATAGGTGTGTCCCATAGTGGTGCTGCTCCCCATCAAATCTCTTCTGTCCTTTCCTGTGAAAAGCAGGGGAATGGTAGGATGGAAAACAACTCCACATCTAACTGGCAGTTCTTCCAGGGGTAGTGGAGTATGCCTGGGAACTTGGAGGTTTTGAACTACTCCCAGAGGCTCTTTTTTCTCCTGGTTAGGGACAACCTGAGATAAATCAATGACGTTTGCATCAATCCCTAGTTACTTTTGATTGCAGCACCTCAGCTAAGATCTCTGTGCCTCAATCAACACACCTGTGAAAGGAAATATCTTCTTGTCTGTCTCGTCCCACTCAGTGGACAATGAGGGAGGTGAATCTTTGTGATCCCCCGAAAG
This sequence comes from Actenoides lindsayi, assembly GCA_025331215.1. Taxonomy (NCBI): domain Eukaryota; kingdom Metazoa; phylum Chordata; class Aves; order Coraciiformes; family Alcedinidae; genus Actenoides; species Actenoides lindsayi. Next base: position 4,811 of record WTSP01021014.1, read on the forward strand.
AGGCTGTCCCTGCATGGCAGGGCAGCCATGGCAGTAGAGTAACAACAATGACTCCGAGGAACAATACCAAAACTATTTATTAGTTCTATCTAATGGAACAATCAACAAACAGTATGGATAAAAGTGTTAATCTTTGTAGTCGATTATTTTATGGCTCGACTAAATTTTGAGGAAGAGGAGGAAAGAGTTATTAGAAAAGAAGAAAAGATAGGGGGAGTGAGTAAGAGAGAGAGAGAGAAAGAGAAAATGTTATCACCACCCGTGTCTCACTGGATCAGTCCAAGTCTTCAGTTCTTCAGTGGCAGGTGCACCATGATCAATATTTTTCTGTCCCTTTTATACCCTTGAGGTATCTGGGTGGCATTCCCAATTTCTACAGGAAGTGGTGCTGATTTGCATGAGCCCCATGAGCTAGCAGTAGTGTGGTGCCTGCTATCCACCTCCCCCATGACGCAGTCAACAGGAGCACTTAACTAAAGAAAAGACAGAGTCCTACCTATGCAGAACTTATCTCTTCCTTTTGTAAACGCCTATCTGCAAGGAGCCAAAGGGGGGGCACAGAGACATTAAAAGCAATCGACACCTCTCCCTTCCAAACAGGTCTTTCAAGACCTTATCATCACACAAGGTTTGAGGCACATAATAACCAGGCTCTTATGTTGTTTTTCATATTTATAGGCAAATTTGTGTGTTTCACATAATGTGAGTACTGGAGTGCAAATATTCACCTCTCTGAAACATTGCTTCTCAGGGAATATCTTTTACTCTATCTCTGTACAGATAAAAATATGATAATAGTGTTCATTATAATTAACCTTCCCTTCCTTGAATAGTGATGTTGGTCTGTGGGGAAAAACATTCTTAAAAGCTGAAATCCAAAGACTTCCATTCTGTTTTTCATTACATTTTTAATTAACCATTATTTAAGTCTCCAAATATTTTATTAGGGAAAAAAATAAAATTAAGAAAAAACCCTATAGTTTATTTTTAAAACTACTTGCAGATCAAAAACTATGATCATAGACAGCTATTTAGCTATGAGGTTATCTCCAGGTTATCAATCTGAAAGAACATTTTTCAGTGATTTGAGTGCAAACTCATCTCCCCTGAATTAGTCAGTCAAAAGAAAGATAGATGTTTCCCCAAATTAGCCAGCTTCCTTTCAGTTGCAAAGAAACACTCTAAGGCCAGATAAATCATTACCCTGATTTGTCCCATAGGCAGTACTTTGGATGGTAGGCACTCATCCTGAATGATCCAGATCCCTTTTATCTTGACCTGGGCAGCTGGATAGCCTGAAGCTTGCAAGATGCTCTTGTGCCAGACCCACAAGACACTCTTTTCCCCCCCATTCTGCTCAGCACATTTATACCAACTATCACATCTTCCTTTTGCAAGGGGGAACTTTGCAATAGCTTGATTATTTTCTAATACAAGGAATAGAAAACAATTGGTCATTTAAGTGGAAACAGCAAGGAATAGCACCCACTGAGCTATTTCGCAGACTTAGGAAATTGTGTTCCTGAACACATTTCTTTCCCAATTACTCTTTTCAATCCTGACTTCACATCAAAATGTAACAGTCCACATTTGAATAGTAGGGGTATTATACTATCTGAATAGTAGGAGTATTATACTGGTAATCATTATTAAGTGGTAATTTTATATGATTGCTAGATGAAAAATTTAATGAAGGGATAGTAAAAAGCAAAGCTATGGAGAGGTTAGAAGATCATCAGGATCCTTCAGTTTCATGGGTTTTGAGGCACCAGGCACATGATTGTCTCAAAACTCCTCAGATCCACTGTTTTTAGCTGAGAAAGAGCAGAAGTCTTGTGAACACTCAGCAATGTTGCAGTCATTATCACAAATCTCCCCACTTCTTCATGAGGAAGACATGATTCATGTCTTCACACTTTTCAACTGCTTTCAAGCATGTAGACAAATTCAGATATTGTAATGGGAAGCATCTTATTCCTGGGAAATGACACACAAGGGACATCAAACTGAAGATCAAATTAGAAAAAACTGTATTCTAGCAACAGAGAGTAAAAGCACTCAAATATGTACTGATCCAGAACTTCCTAGGTAGGATAATGCATCCTTGCCTGATTTCTGGGAAAGCAATCTGTCCCTCATTCCTTCTGCCAACAAAGTCTGCCTGACAGAATAGCATTGATGATCTGGGAATCCCAACCAGTAAAGACCAAGTGCAGCTACTGATTCACTCCACTTTGGGATGGACGAAGCATAGTTCTGCAATACTGATGAATGTTTTCTCTCCTCATACTTGCTTGCCTGTCCTCTCCACAGCTGGACATCCTTCCAATGAAGTAAAAACAGAGTTCCCAGCCTTTCTGTCCAAACTTAATCTTCTTTCTGTATCACCACCTACATGATCTGTCTATAACACATCATTGTAAATTTATTAGAACTCTTCCAGATACCTTCTTGCTTCCCCTCACGTAAGTTTTGAAAATCTGCCTAAACCACATTAATTCTTCAAACCATTGGTGGGAAACTACTGCTTGAAGCAAGCTTTGAAAAAAGTTTTCCCATTCCTTCCTTTAGACACTTTTGGGGTTTTTTGTGTCACTCCCTAACTTATAGTCTGAACCCAGATGATATGAGAGACATGCCAGTCAGAAGGAAAAGGAGAAAATCTGTGTAAATTCAGAAGACTTCTGTATGTCTATGAAGAGAGTGAGAAATAGAATGGTTCTTTCAAGGGCTCCAGTGAATTTACATTCAAATGAAAGTCCTGTAGCTATGCTAGGTACTACAGGGTCAGCTGGGATGAAATGCTTGGTATGGACTTTTTCTAAGTTCTATCAAAAATTTTGAGTGAACTGAAAGAAAACAAGAACCTTGAAAGAGAGAAACACGGAGTAGAAAGATAGAAAGTTAAAGTGAAATGTCTTAGCTTTTCAAAAGTCTTCTGAGAGTACAAGACAAATATTAGTGACCTTAAAAATGGATGTATAAAGACTTGGCTATTAGGGAAATACTTTGTAGAAACTGACTAGTTAAAAAAACAACCAACTTGTTGTGAAGTGAAACTACCATACTTCGTATCATATTTACACAGACACTTTTATTAATGGTGGGTATTCTTTGACTCCTACCAGGTTTCTCACTGCAAGACATATGGAATCTTCATTAGATTTCATGTCAGTGTTCAGGAGTTTGAAAAGGATTTTAGGAATGGTCAAAAACTCTTTGAAAACTCAATGTACTTACATTTCTGTCTCAGAAAAAAATAAATCATTACTATGACTTCCCTGAGTAACATGTTTATAATGGAGCATATGTTAATAAATATATTATTAATATTAATATATATTAAGTATATGTTAATTATCATAGGCTTATTAGACTTGAGTCCAGCTACCTCAATCTTGCAGACATTTTCTCTGTGAGGAAATATTCTTTAGGAGATGACACAGTGCTGAATTTGTAAAAATGGTCTGTAAATCAGATTTTTAAAAATCTGTTATTAACCCATTATGTTTTTAAGAGTACTTTTTCTGTCCTTTCTGTATGCATATGAAGCAGTATTTACAGAAAGCCAAATGCTGCCAGACTGCTTTCCAGTTTTACGGTGCATTGCTCCTCTCCAGATTTTTCTGTCCACGGTGTTTGCCATTAAAAAATCCATCTCTAGTGGAAAATTTAGAAGGCAAATGCCCGTTCAAATTTTGCTGCCTTCTCTATCAAGTAGAGTAATTTAATTTCATTAAGTAACTATTTAACACATACACTAAAATTATGAAGCTCCACTAGACCATCCATATATGAATATACTTTACACAAACATTCATATTATATTATTTAACATAAACCTGTAAGTAAATGGACCGTATACGTGTTTGTAAGATTTCCATAGTAAAACACAGATTTTCCATTTTGTCCTAAAATAGATTACTACAGGATTTGGATATTTTTCAACGTTTTAGAATGTTAATAATTGTTTGGTTTGGGGGGGTTTTTTTGACCAATTTCCAGTGATGAAGGTATAGATGACACCCATTGTTCTGAACACCATCGCCTGAATCCCACATTACTGGGCAGTGCAAGAGCTGAGCTAAATGCGCATAGGACATATTCTACATAAAAGAGATCACAATTCTGAAGTACTACTCAGTGGATGCTACCTTCATTATAATGATTAAAATAATACCTCTTTATAAGATAGTTCTCAAAATATGCACTTTCTGTGGGTAGTTATGATCTAATCTACCTAGTACTAGAATCAATATAATAAGTCTTGGAAATTAAAAAACCTTCAGATAAAGAAAATATACAGAATAAAACCTCCTTGGTACAAATATTCAATTGAAGTCAAAGTTCTTACAAAAAAGTTTTCCAGTAGAGGTTTGACCATCGGTTATCCTCACAGTACTACAGTGCTTAACCAGTGCTCAGTAAGGCCCTGCCTTTCACAGTTCTAAGTAGATATCTCTCTTGAGATTGTATCACCATATGAATGGAGCTGTAAAAAGATTGACACATAATTATAAGTGATGATTTTAAGATTCTGACATTCTCCTAGAAAGCCAAATATAATAATGTAGGGCTGTGCAATGTTTTAATTTTCAAAACAATGCTATTGTTTGTGTAACAAAGAAAAGTTTTCATGCATCACATCAGTGGAGAGAAGTGATTGTCAATGGGTGAATTCTATCTGCTGGGAAACATTTTTCTATGGCAAGTATTTCCCAGGTGATCTACAGTGCTTTTGTTTCAAAGCAGATCAAAATAAAGATGCTGGACTGATTATATTTCCAAATCATTTTTCTTGAGGAATATGGTGAAGAGCAAGTAAAGTTGCAGTCACTTACAGTATTACAGGGAGGCGTTAAAAAGTTGGAAGCCAGGGCCTCAATAGCAATACCAAACTACACTCTCATCTCCAGCATAAGAGTCAAAAGCAGGAATAAGAAGGGTGGTTATTGCTATTTCCAGCTACTGAGGACTCAGTCATGGTCTGAAATATTCAGATCTCATAGAAGTACTTAGCTCTTAGTCACTCCACATCATGAAACATCTGTTATTCATGATTTAGTCTCATGATTTAGAAGCCAAACAGTTAGTAGGTGATATCTCTAAAGCCACTTGGATCTGGCTGACTAAGTCTTCAAATCACTCCTTCTGAAATTATAAACATTTATTCTGAGACCATCCCTGTTGTGACTCACTAATAAACACAGTCATCTGTTCTTTAGTAAGCCTGAGTTATGTATGAAGAGCCACTTTTCCAGAAGATGGATAACTCAGTTTCTTTAAGTCTTTTAATTAAAAAGTAGATGATTTCTTGTTCCCTAAACCCCAAATTTTGTATAGTTTAAAAAGCATAGCATTAAGGACCGCCAGCACCAGCAGGCTCGGATTGCTCTCACCAGCGTGAAATAACCTTCCCCCGTGATACTTTATTGCGACTTCCCCTCACCTCTTCCTCTTCCATAGTATGCCCTGGTCACAGCAATATTGTTTCTTTGGTTGTACCCAAAGCTTAGGGGCAAGAACCTGCTCTGGAGTTTTGTGAGGAGGGGACAGGCTGGGTGCTACCACCACCACTGCCACCTAGGGATCTTAATCCAAATACAGCCATGCTAAGTATGACATTCCCTAATCATGACCCTACCCTTACCACTGCATGGCCTCCATGTTGAGCTCCCTGCAGCCCCAGACCATGCCTCTGCCTTAGCCACACAGCCCCCTTCAGCAACACTCCAAGCAGCATACAGTGAAATTGGCAGCACCTTTGAGAAGAAGGAAACATCTTCACCCATAGGACCATTATATCAATTGGTTCTCAGGAAAGAAGATGCCATTTGGGTTAATCATTGACTTGTTGCACCCTAAATTAGCAGCTCTTGAGGAATATCTCAGGAAGCATTCAGTAGCTGGGGTCATTTGCTGCTCCATCTCCCTTGCAGGGCCCTTATATTTTCCCTAAAAGAACAAGAATCAGGGAGAGAGAATCTGCAGCATAATATTACACAGAAAGACCACAAGGTGGTCAGGAGAACCAGAGATTGATGGTATGCACAGGATCTCAGCAAAAACGTTTCTATAAAATCACCCTTTATAATTCAAAACTAATACCTTTCAGTAGGATAGTTGTTCACACATATTTTTCTCCACCAAAACCTGCACTTCACATAAGCTACAGAGTTTTCATGGTTTACTGTCTAACTACAGAGTTGCACTACTTAGTCTCTTTCCACAAGCGAGATGAAATCAAGATTATTTCATTATATGCAAAACATATTTTCACCTACTTGTTGATTTCTGCAGCAAGTATAGTTTTCAAGCCTAATGGGAAAAGCATCATCTTTTCTTGTTCCTTGTTTGTATGTTGTCTACAGAGCTATGCTTTGATTGCAGAGACTTTAATATATTTATGGTCAATTCCTTTTTTTCTTGTTTTTAAAGAAACATCACAGAAAGGATAAAAGATGAGAGATCAAAACTATTGTGTAACGCACTAAAGAAAGGTGGCATCTCCATTGCACACTAAACTGAGAGTTTGAGTCTTTGAAGTTACATATGGAAATACTAGAATATGGCTTCAAGTTTATACTTAAAAAACCCAAACTGTCCTGAATTATTCTAAAGTCATAATCCAGTTAAGTTTAGGTACTAAAAACGCAAAGATATATTTTCTGATTATACCAAATATATTTGCTTGAACAAAAACAGCAAGAAAACATAAGGAATCTAAGCTATCTCACTGCTCTTATTCACAGAATTCTTATTTTATCCACTCAGTCCGACATATTCAATATGCACTCCACCATCAGATCAATACAACAAGCCCAGGGGCTACCCTAGGATCAGCAGTTTTTGTTCGGCCATGCAGTGAACTGAGCTAATTAACTGAACTAATTAACTGAGCTAGAAGAAAATGCATGAAAACTATCTTTCAGAAACAAACTAACAACCAGCCAACCTGCATGTTCACAAGAAGGTCAGCACTGGCACTGGGGAAGCAGCAGCAACGAGGCACTGAGGGTAGTAGGTAAGACCTCTCCTTTTAGTTGGTATCTACTCTTGCCTCAGATCCACTGTCACACAGTGACAAGAAGGAATATCAGGAAATAGGTTGTCGTGGCAAGGAAAGATCTAATTTTTATATAAATGACAGGGAATATCTCCAGTGATTTGGACCAAAAACAAAACCAGAAGCTCAAGTGATGTAAATCAAAATAGTTCTTTTCAAAGAAGTGAAGTGTTTCATGCTACCTAGAGATTCAGGTTAAATTTTCACTACTCAAATCCACCAGCTTAGCCCAGACAAGGGGCAAATTTCAGAACTGGTTATTAGTAAATTGAAAAAAAAAAAAAATCACTAGTAATCAATTCATACATAGCTAACAGATGGATGCATATTTATCTTAATCTCTATGTATCTAAATTTCTTTGATGCAAAGATTACATTGTCTATTAAAGCTGTAAAGTACTTGGAACAAGAATGGTTTTATAACACGGATATGCAGAAAGCTACTCATACTTTGGCATTTGAAATGTTTTTAAATCTGCACCTCAGTGTGAAAAATAAAAATGCATTAGAATATATTAAAAGACACTCTGTTTTCTGCATGCAAGACTAGTGTAAGAAACCTCTGCTGAGCTGAGCTCTCCCAGATATGTAACATCACTGATTTTGGACTAGGGAATATTAAGAAAGTTAAACAGGTCATCAAATGCTGTTATTTTCTACATTATTCCTGTAACTTCACATACTCTGTCCTCCAAATAATTGATCACAATAGAAAATAACAAACTGAATGAAAATAGCCCCCTGAGATGAAGATATGAACAAATAATCTCCATGTTTCATCAAATGTCTGTGAGATGGTCTGATTTTATATCAACACTACTTAAGACTCCTTTAAATAAGTCAACACCACAGAACATTAATATACAAGATAAAAGTATTTATTAAAAACATAAGGTGAAATATTATTTATGAACTTTCCTAAATTTAAGTGAACAGTGATAATGAGCACCTGACATGGAGTACTGGAGGACTTTGAGGTTCTACAGGCAGATATGGACATGCTGAATCAATGGGCTGAGGTCAATTGCATGAGGTTCAGCATCCTCATAGGTAAGCTTAGGAAGCACACATTTGATGAGTGGATAGTGAGGTGGATTGAGAACTGGCTGAATGACAGATTTCAGAGGGTTATGATCAGCAGCACAGAGTCTAGTTGGAGACTTGTAGCTAGTGGTGCTCCCCAAGGGTCAGTGCTGGATCAAGTCTAGTTCAATTTATTAATTGATGACCTGAATGAAAGGACAGAGTATAAAAAACTAGGAGAAGTGGCTGACACACCAGAAGTTTTTGCTGCCATTCAGCAAGATCTGGACAGGCTGGAGAGTTGGGTGTAGGGGAATCTAATGAAGTTCAACAAGAGCAAGTGTAGAGTCCTACACCCAGGGAGGAATAACCACATTCACCATTAGAGGTTGGAGGTTGACATGCTGGAAAACAGCTCTACAGAGAAGAACCTGGGAGTTCTGATGGACAACAGGTTAATCATGAACCAGCAGTGAGCTTGTGTAGCTAAGAAGGCCAATGGTTTCCTGGAGTCCATTAAGAGGAGTGGGACCAGCGNNNNGGGGAGTTAGACTAAGTGATCTCCAAAGATCCCTTCCTACTCCTACCATTCTTTCATTCTATGACATAAATTATGCATGTAACATCTCACAGTCACTCAGAAACTGTAATACGTAACATTGCATCTAGAGAGTCGTAAATTGGAATAAGAATTCAATTTCGTTGTCTAACAACTGGTGTTACTTAGTCAATTTTCTCTGATTAGGTGAAAAAGAAAACCCAATACAAAACAACAGTTATAGTTATCAATAATGAATATAAATTGAAACAGCTAATTGTTTAGCGGTTAAACTGAAGTACAGCAGTGGAGTAGAAGAACCTTCTGGAATACAGGAACTGGTAGATAAAACTCTATGTTTAGTTGAGGTTCATTTTGTATTCACACTTATCATTAAGGAAAAATAGGACTATCTTGAATTAAAGCTCAGAAAATATGTCGGAGTGAGTACTTTTCCCAGAAGCACAAAAAGATGCACAATTGAACACCACAAGGTATTAAAGAAGACAGGAGTTCCATATTATTAATAAAAGGTTGCAACAGTGAGAACCGGTTATTCTCTTTTTGATTTCTATGGTGCAATGAGCACTAGGTATCCTCAAAGGCTGATCTTAAAAGGCTAATTCACAAAAATCTCCCTATGTCACAGAATATCCCTAAATAATTATATAGGGTTTGATAGTCTTCATACTGATTTTCCATGATGACTATGGAATTTGAATTGATTCTTAAAAAGGACAATTCAGTTAAATGCTATGACAAAATGGATTGAAATATGTACTTATGAAATTTGCCATAGATAACAACCATGCAATGAGTTATATACGAGAAAAAGCTTGTTAGTATTCTCTCTGAGTCACACAGAACAATTTTTATTTTTATCTATAATAGTGTTTTCAAGATGACTTTTTCACCTTTTGTCATGAAGGACAATTGTCTTTCTGTACAGGAAAGGTATACAAAACACATTCTACATTTAACACCAAATATTATATAAATATTAGGAAGAATAGGAAATAGGAAAACTTTGTAGCCAGCTGCACAAATTTTGCAAAACAGTCATGGCAGGGCCGAGACAAAAATAGAGGATGCAAAGGCTCTAATAGGCTATAACTCAAAGAGACTGAGCTCTGCCTGCTAGCCAGTTTTATTAGCCCTGCTGATAACAGCAACAAGGGCTACCAAAGACATAATATTTACAGGAAAACATCATATTGGAATGGATACAAGCATTACCCTGACAAAGATACAGAAGCTATATAAAGATTAGTAGTCATTAATAGGATAAAGAGAGTGTATGGAAAACAAAATATGATATTAAACAGTGTCAACATCTGATGAACTGATGAGAATAAACTATGGATAGAAAATAATGAAGGGAATACAAGCAGAAAATAAATATTTAGAACATACAGAAATGCTATAATGTAAAATATTTGAAAACACAATGTTCTTATAACTGTAGTATGTCATCATGGTGTGATGTGGAGAGAGGATATATATTTTTGTTTACAGGAGGCAAAAAAATTGAACAAGCTTAGTATGTAAAGGACGGATATTGAAACAGAAAAAATACTACTGTTTGAAAGTGCTGTGACCATGAGTTATGATGCTTCTTTTAAAGATGTTCTTGGAAGCCCAAGTTGTGTCCCATGAAACAGCAGCCCAGCACATGCTTCCCCCTCTGCATCACTTGTATGAATTGCAGGCAGTAGTGCTGAGAGAAAACTGACTCCACAAGACTTTGTGGAAGGCAAAGAGCAGAACAAGATAAGATCTTTATGAATGCAGTTTCTATATCTCATTGCTGATTAAGTGGCACTTCTCCAGTGAGTGCACTAGGTACTTTCTGAAGTTGTACAGGGGAAATCATTATCCTTCTCACTACATTTCTTTAAGACTTTTTTTTCCCCATTATATACTTACCTTTCCATATCACTTAACACAGATCACAGAATTTAGATAATGTGTTTTGTCCCTTCTTTTCACCTGATAGCTTTTTAAACAAGAAGATACAAGAGGTCAAGAACAGTATTGAATAATGCCATACAGCTTTGCAATCTTGAACATGCTAGATTAGAAAATAATATTTCATGCCAGCAAGCAGACAAAATTTGTCTTATTCAGTAACTATAAGGAGCCTACTTAGGACCCAACTGTTTAAAAACATTTTCTCTCAAAGGGTAACTAAAAACCAGGGAAATAAAAATGCTATTTATGAGAAGTTTCTTATATTAACTTCAGTGTATGCTTAATCAAACACCATCTTTGTTTTCAGATATCTGAGACACTAGGTTGGCTATTTCAATAGTTGCACAAATAATTTTATATTTCTTTTGGGGATCACATTCTCTTTGAGCAAGTACTTTTTAAGTCAACTACTCATCTCATACATGCTTTAATTTTTAATTATCTTTACAGAATAAAGAATTGAAATTTCATCAAGAAAACCTTTCCTATAGACAAAACTATTTTTAGCTAAAAGAACAGTATGATTTGCTAAATTATAGAATACATAAATTGTATTTACCACAACTCTTGGTCCTTGTGCTCCCTTCATATTTCTAGTGCATAGTTAATTTACTTAGATAAAAGTTGTTGTGTGGTGCAATGGCAAATTGTATAGATTTTTAAGTCTTGAAAACCATTGTAAATCCTGCTCTTTCAAGCAACAGAGACTCCAATGTGCAAGATAGAAAACAGTATTTGTGATTCATCTTTTGGCTGAAGTGCAAACACACTCTGGCAGTTAAGGACTGTTCATAAATGAAGACCAGATCCAGAGTGCTCTGAGTGTTTTTCATCTGTACAGTGTTCCAGAAATAAGCTTAATTCCAGAAAGATATCTTTTCTTTTAAAAAATCCATTTTGTGTAAAATCATAAGCATGCATTAAATAAATATCAAATGAGAGACCACTGTTCTGTAAGTGGTAGTGTTAGAATTTCTATTGCAACACATGAAAAGATCATTTATTTTCACATACTTTTTGTTTATTCTGGAACACTTAGAACATTGATACTAGCTGAGAAATAACAACAGATGATATGAGAGCAAAACCATCCCCAGCTGAGAGTTGCAAACCTTGCTAGTTTTCAGTAGAGCTCATTAGACTGCTAATTAACATAAAGTGATGGGTAAAGAGTGCTCAGAGGTTACTTGTTTTCCAAGGTTTTGGCTGAAACATTGGCAGTTCATAGAACAAATAAAAAGCTGGGTTCAATAGCAGTCCTAAGTGCATACAACAGGAAGAAAGCAGAACAGAGAAACCTGAATTCAATTCCAAATACTGAAGTTCCCATCTAAGCCCAAAGTAATCAAATTCAATAGGTCACTGATGAATACTCTCCAGGCACCCGAGTTTCTATGATTACTCTACTCTGAGAAGCGTCCTGCTTATCAGTGTAAAATATATAAGACTCATTTTGTGACACCTATGTTGGGCTCAAAGTCCTCTTATTGCCAAAAGGCACCCTAAGTAAAATCTTAATATTGTAATGAAAATAGAAGTTGCTGTAAGTTTAATTACAGTAACACTAACAGTCATGTCCAAATTAATACTGGAAAGCCTCATTAATAACACCTTCAAAACTGTTATAGAAGAAATCTTAGGAACACTTACCCTTTTTCTCTGATGTTATAACCAGCTACTAAAACCCCTCTGGGTAAAGGCAGTACTGAAGAAATCTCTAAGCATTACCACACATGGCAAGCATATTTAGGTCCTCTCAGGGCTACAGTAACACCTCTGATTTTAGCTTAGATTTCACTAAAACCTGATAACAACTTAAGCTCATATATAACTGTAGCACTTTATATGGAACACTGCAGTTGCTAAGTCTAATACTTTTTAAATCCTTCACTTCCCTTTTCTAAAGGATAGAGTACAAACAAAAATGTTTTCAATAACAAACCACTCAAACAGTATATTGTGGTTTTGTGTAATTCCCAGCTTTGACCTCACTCTGAGACCAAGTGGTCACAACACTTCTGTCACAGGACTGAACCTTCTCTCACTGATGTCATAGACTTCATAGCTTATGTTCTGCCCCAATGATAGTGTTCACTGGGAGATAAGAAATACGTTCAGAGTCAATTATTTGATTATGATCTAATTAAACAGACATCAAACCACAAAAAAAGATCTACATACAAAATTGCAAATCAATCATCATAGAGTTGGATTGCTCCCATTTGCATCAATTGAAAAAATAGCTAAATCCACAGTATTTTTGCTGTTTATTTTCAAGGTCTTTTGGATTGTACAAAAACAATGAACTCATCTCCTATAAATACTGCACTGATTAGACAGAGTTAAATATCATGGCTCACTCCTGAAAGTTGCAGAGCACATGCAGATGGTTGAGTTAATGCAGGAGGAATACAGAACTTAGGAAACTTTGTGAACCCGGGGAATTTTACCTATATTGAAGTTCAAAAAACATATAAAACAGATTTTTCATTTTGGTAAAGACAGGAATGAATACAGCTTGCTAATGCAACATTATAAAGCTCTGACTCACCAAGCTAACAGAGAATGTCTAATTTTGACCCTTACTGGCTGCTCAACAGTTGTATTACAAAAGTTCAATGCCTACAAATATCTCCAGGTTAATTTTGGCTATGTACCAGATCCCCCTACTTCTAAACCATATCTGTGTAAAGCACAAGCCATGGGAGAAGGAATAGATGATGTGATCTCTGAAGCATGACCTTAACTTATGCAGAAATGTATATGCAAAGACAAACAACTTTATAGATATCTTTTGTTACCCAAAACAGCAGTATTGACCAATTTACGATTTCCAAAACATACTAAGAACAACAAAATATCCTAGGACTAAAATTAGACCATTATTTTTGTTAACTTAATACAAATTCACCATGAAAAATATGTTTTAAACCTCTCAATACTTTGTTATCTGCACTTCGATCTTGTGCAGTGTGATGGAATGATTAGCTGATTTATTATACAGTATTATTTCATAGAGGTGTTTGTTTTATTAATAATAGAGTTTGTTATCAACACCTTATCAGATACTATGGTCAATAAATCAATTCAAAACTGAAAGACAAATACTTGGGTCATGAGGAGCCACTTAATCTGTAAATGTGTATGAGTAGGATCAAGTGAGGGTTTGGGGAATGACTTCTTTTTTTCTACTATTTTCTGTATATGGAAATTATACTGTGAAGATATACAAGATGTGTCCTCTTTCCCAAATTTGCCTTTTATCAACTATTGAAAGAATGCACAATCAAGCATATATAGTTTACAGAACCATTACTACTTGAAAGGGAAATATCTTATGCCTATAATGGTAGCAGCAAGAAGTGGCTACTGGTTTAGCTAGAAAGTTGGAACTGATTTCACATGTGGTTTATATACAGAACACCTGTGATTTGTAGGTAAAACAGGCTCAGGATAGAGGATTGCCCTCTGTGCCAATTAAACCTGTTACTGTTTCTAGCACACTGAATCCCTGAACTGGTTAAAACTGTGAAAGGTGTTTGGAAACAGAGTAAGCACAAGTCCTCTAACAAAGTCTATGTGTTGTTTGACTCTACCAGCAACATCTGAAATGTCTGTTCCTGCTTTCCTTGTCATAGCAATAGGGAACCACTGTTGTCATTGCCATATAACAGACCAACTTTGGGACGCAGAACTCTGGTCCAGCTCTTGTATTGACTAAAAACTATAGTCACAGGAATGAAAGATACTGAAACTACAAAGCATACGATATTCAATCCCTTTACTCTTCTGGTTTTGATGGTAGAATCTTTGTGATTCAGCATTCAGGTTCATTTGTTTTAAAACAAATTTTGTCATAAAGAGTTTGCTATATCCTGAATCCACAAAGAGTGCCATCCAATTTAAGAAGCACCTCAGACATTAAAGAAGTGATATTCAGAGTTACCTCTGGAAGACACCAGATGAGTCAAAAGTCTAGATTGAGCACCAATCTAAACCACCTTTGTCTATTTAAGACTTAGGAGGAAGTGTAAAATAAAAATGGGTAGAGTGGGATAAGTCACAGTGATTTTTAAAGACTGAAGTGTAATGATAATGACATTTTAGTTACACAAAATCATCTGAGCTCTCTGTACTTGTTCAGGTCCTTACAATAGCTCTGGGTACTTTCCCTTTGTCAGACTGAAGTCAGAATGGATGACTCATACCCTGCACTAGGTACAATGTTTAAGTATAAAACAGGCTTTCTTCACTAGTGAGATGTAAAGGTGTTTTTTTTTTCTTTAATCTTTTAATGTAAGATTGACTCAAACAATACTTCCCAGCTTTAATAACATGAAACCCATCTGAAACATATATCTAATACTAGCATGGGGTTGTGACAAAATGTTTTAACCATAGACACATAGCTCATTAATATTATAATTCTGCTTCAGTCTTTGCCTTGATTTGGCCACCATGCTGTTTTACTCTACATATTCCTGTGATGATCTAGTAGTTTAAAGCACATCACTATGCTCCTTTTATATATTTTATTATTATTGTTACTTAGTATTCTGTAAATATAGCACATAAACCAATCCAAATTTTTGATCCTCAATATGGGACCACAGCTCTGAGGACTAAGATGAATTACCTGAATGCCACTTGGACCTCTTCCTAAATTAAATCTGCTCTTCCTCATAGCTGGGCTTTAGATGATTACACATTCAGAATGCCATCAGGCTGAACTCTAAACATTGCAAGGTGATGAATGCCCTCAGCTCCCACCTCTCTTCTCTTCCGTTACAAAATGCAGAAATATCAATTCTGTTTAACAACAAAACCAAACAAAAATCTTGAAGAAAATTTGTTTATATTTGGGAAAGAATGGGAAGAGAAGGAGGGAGCAAGACTCATCCCAAACTAATTGATATTACAAAGAGCACTCTCACGGTGTCCTGAAGACCTAAGTTCAAGATCTGTTTCAAGCAGAGCTTTTCTCGCTCACACACTCACAATAAATACATTAAATAACTCAAATAGACCAGGAGGAGGGAGGGGCAGAAGAGTGGATTCAGATGCCTGGTGAAAGGACACTCATTTTTTGACCAACTCTGTTTTAAAGGCTCCTTATTTTACACTTTCATACAACAGTGCAAGTACCGCCATCTAGCTGCTGATGTCTTGCTGCCAGGTGTCATGTGCTATCAGGCCCAAAGACCTGGCTTTTCTACAGGGACTATCATGGCCATGTTAAACTATTAACCTTATGATAGTGTAACTGCTTTTAAGAGTCATATATCTCCTGTGCGAGTCGTGGACCTAAAAAGTCTCACTCCAAAATGTCAGACTACAGCAACTGACACCACAGTACTACAGGCAATGTCCAGGAGAGCTTGTGCAGCCCATGAAGGGGACCACAGGAAGTGCATCCAGGCTATATGGCAGAGAGGTGATGTCACGCAGCTCCTTCTCATATTCATTCATATTATCTGTGAGAGGGGAAACATTAATGTCGAAGTCTGAGACTTGACCTGTGGCTACATAAGCAAGATAACAACATGAGAAATTGCATGGTATTTCAGAGAGCTAAGAGGAGCGCAGCAACTGTGCAGCCTTGGCCAGTGACTTCACTAATAAGACAGCAACATGAGAAACAGCAGAAATGGGAATTATTAGAGGTAGCAAAGTGGGGTGTTAGCTTTACAGAGTTGCTGACCCAAGGTACTAATATCCAGGGTAATCATGCCACACAAATTGAATGAAAGAGAAAAAATAGAATAAATAAGGGATGAGGTGTTTATTTGGGAAGGCAAGAGGATGTTAAAGGGTAAGAACTTGGGAAAAGAAAAAGAGGAAAAGGGAATGTAAGGAGTAGCAAAACATGTGATTTGGACTGCCCGGGGCTGTCAAGCAGACTGATGCCTAATTAACAGTGAAACAGGAAAATGAACCCCTTTGTGACTGTAGACGCATCTGTTTTACACCCCTGGGAGGTGGTGGGGGGTGGAGGAGGTGCAGGTGATTTCCTTAATGTAAACAAGGGCACACCTGATGGGTATGGACTGGACTCCCTAACCACCCGCACTATAAGTAATGATATCTACTGGTGCATGGGAGTGCATTTTCACATCCACAAAAATATTATGGGAGAGATAAGGAAATAAAATATAAATGTGAAGAAAAGGGAAGTTGGAAGTGAGGAAGACAAGGGGTTTAAGACTTCTACACATCACTCCAGAAGATATTGATATAGCCATAATCCTTAGTAATAGCCATAGAAACTTAAAGGAAGTAAGGTAAGGAAGTTTAAGTTAACAAATAAATAACAAAGATTAATTCTTAACAGAATCTCAGTATTTTCCACTCTTCACCATCACCTCTGAAATCCCAGGAAGATTCAAAAATCACTACAGAAGATTAATGTAGAATTGTATAATCAATCATCCTATGTCCATAATAGTCACCAAACATCCTTCAGCTTCTGAAATGTAATGCTGGCTCCTGGATGACAATCTTTCCTGAAGAATCGATGGCAAAGCATAGCCCCTTCCTAAGCTAATAAGTAATTTGCTCTCTTTTCCATTGCCTATATATTATTTCTTGTCTGGGCAGATTGTAACGATAGTCCACATTAACAGCTGACAAAGAAGGAAACTTATTTATGACTTGCTTATTTAAAGTCTGATCTATAGCAAAACTAAATAGGAAGGGTATATAAGGAGAGGTATGAGAGCAAGGCAACAAAGAAAAAGTGCTGTTTTTAAAAGACCCAGAGACATCAAGAAAATCCACTTTTACTAATATATTCCTTAAAATAATGTCTTTTAATTTTATCTATTAAAATCCTAATGACGTGTTAGATGGGCGTCTGGGTACTTTAGATATATCCTGGGATGTCCAAAAAATCAGTTAATTAACTTTGCTTACAAACAGGACGTATGTTCACAATGCTTTAGGGAAACAGTTCTAGCTCTGAAGACTACTTTCCTTCATTGCAATACAGCCTCTCCAGAAGAGTATCAGACTAAAACATACGTGTAAACAGCAATGTAGGAATTTCCAAAAGCAACTGTCAAAGGAAAAGGAGGATTGAATAATTCACAAAGTAAATATATGTTGTTAACATTATGTGTTACATAAGACTCAGTTTAAAAAAAAACATACTAAACTTAATGCCTCAAAAAAAATATCCTACCTAGAAGAAAGAAGGAAAAGAAAAAAAAAAAGGGGGAGGGAAGAAATATGATAAGAGATGGTGAAGCCTTTGTGAGGGAACTAGGGAAATGTCTGGCTGCAGGAGGAGCTAAGGACCAGGGGAGGAGCTGGGAGACAAAGTCAGCATGACTGGTAAGACAAGGTTAAATCCACTAGCAACAGTGAGTAAATCAAAAGACAAAAGTTAAATTAAGTGGCAGAGTGAGTTAATGAAATGGCAGCAAAGAATTAGAAACAGGCCAAAACCCAAAAGGCAGCAATAGAGAGGTTAATCAAATGGCAACAGTGAGGTGAAAAGTGGCAGAATTAATTAATGGCAGCACAACTCAGACAGATAGTCAAAAGGCAGGGAAAGATTAAAAGCTGACAATGCTTATCAGCAGCAGATGATATGTAGACTGTGTGGAAAATCCAGAAGGTGTTTTTTGTTAAAATGCTGTAATATCCTTTTATAGGAGGCTAGGAAATGTCTTCCCTGGAGCTCAGCACAGCTTGGAGGAGCCAGAGACAGTTATAGATCTGCACTTGCTGGGACTGTGCATTGCAGCCTGCCCAGGAGATATGGCATAAACACAGCTTTCTAGGGGGTCTTGGTGCTTATTGCCTCATGGGACAAGAGGGGTGAGAAAGTGAACTCATCTTCCTGGGCACCATTTTAGAAGTGACTGTGCCTCAGAGTGGCTCCTTCCATATTTTGTCTGCAGCTGACTGTGTTCATAAAATATCCAGACAGCTCCTTAGGGGAGGAAAAATAGCACCAAATAGCATTTCTGATTTGGAAAGAAAGTATTTGATAAACAATCATGTATTCCTAATTTAGTCCCTATTTTTTTAACTGGTTACTAATGCACAGCCTTCCCATCTAGACTGTGAGAACTTAACTTCTGTAAGAGCCATTGGTAAAAAATTTTGAAAGACTTTTGAAAGGTCTAGCACACTAAAGCTACTGTATTATTCCTATCAGTATGCTTTTGACTACAGTAAATACCATTAAAAGATGTGTGAGCAAAAAGCATACTTGTTGTTACCAGACTGTTGAATTATTTATATTTCCATTAATTGTTTTTTATAGTTTCCACCAGTTTGCTCAAAACCATGACAGTTGCAAAAGCAAAGCCTACGGAACTGTAGTACACTAACAGTGGGTTACAGTCAAGCAGAATATTATTACTCATCTCATGTACTCCAATCTTTGTACCAGAAAAGTGAGACAAAACAGGATGATATTTTTAGGAAGAAAACGCAAAGTAATGTATAAGCAAAATTCATTAACTGTCATCCTCTGTGACAAAATATGGTCTTCCTACACATCAAGAATTGAAGAAAAACAAAGATACAAAAATGAACATGGGAAAAAGAGATGTGAATTTTCTGTCTAGTGAGGTCCCGTGTTGAATGGCTTGTTCCACTGCTAATGAAAATTAGCAGCTCCTTCTATGGAGACTCAAACCTACCCAAATCAGTAACAGAAGTAGATATAGTGTAAAGCTAGGTAAAAAGGCCAGTATCTCTAGTAAAATGAACACTGAGACCAACATTTCTATCCCAGATTGTGCCCTTTGAATATTTCCTATTCAAGGATGTTAAACTCATCTATAAAGCCATCAGTCAATCAGTACTTTGATACATACACTGCAGTGAACTTGTATTTATCAAAGAAACACATATTCATCTACCACAAAGAAGGTTAATAATATCTGGTCTAATTATAATGAACATTGATGAAAACTAGCCTTATTCAAGGTGACACATTTGAGAAATGAGGAATGAGAAGAGGCTGGAGTGGACAAAGGTAGGGGTCTGATCAGCTTCAGAACATCCAGTAAAAACACATCTGTTAACTCTACATCAAAAAGGCTTTAGAAAACAACAGCAAAACTTACCAGGACATAAAGACAGTAAAGATGAAACAGTTTAAAAGGGACATGGTAATAATTATTGAAATACTGCTGCACCACCAGGAATCTTCACATTAAATCTTGTCCAAGATTAAGAGATGACAGACCGTGCTTTAATGTTTCAAGTTCCTACAGGCAATACTAGCTGTATGACAGCAGAGCTTGAGCTCCCCATCCTTTAACTTAAAAAAAAAAAGTCTTAGGATGTTACAGTGTAGACATCCTGCAAATTTAAAGAAATCAAAACTTATTAGCTATACATGATTATGACTAGCATGTGGTAGAGCTAACACAAAGAAAACAAAATTTGTTAGATTTTCTAAAATGTCTGTAACTTTAAAAAGAAAGCCATAAATTATAAAAGAATGAGATGTAGAAATAGTGTGCTTTTTAACATGAGAATTCTCAGATGAATTTTTTAGTTAAAAAAAAAATTCAGAGCTATTCTTCTTAAGCATTTGTTTACACAAGCAAAAAAGTGGCGTATTGATTACTTGCATAATTAGGACATCTATTATTTTCTTTAGAAGAACATGTATCTGCTGCAATAATAATTACTGTTCATTTAACAA
>WTSP01021014.1:25178-40625 GCA_025331215.1 Actenoides lindsayi
CAGTTAATTAAAAGAACTGAGCTGAAAAGTAAAATTACTGAACAGAATTAGTTCTGTTCTCACTCAAACCAGGACAGAAGTGCATATTCAAAAGAGATTGATTCACACATAGTAATCACAAGTCACTTGTAAAGATGAGTAGGTAAAACATACTAATCAAATGCATATTAATACTGAAATCATTAACCACTAATAATTTAAATATTTAATAAAGCCTATATTAATTCATTTCAGTGAGGATGAAGATAAAAATCATAATGTCTTTTCTATAATTTTTCCATGGCCTGGAACATGCCTTCCAAAGATGGAAAAGTTATGTGATGAAGTGGATGCATTTAGTGATTGATGAGAAAGAAGAAAAACACCTTGAACTTGTAGTTGCATAATATGTTTGTACACTTTTCCATATTAGATTCAATGTATCTAAGTGAGAGAGCTCTTTCTCATGCTGTAGTCTTGCTAAACAAAGCATAATTAGAACTTTTTTTCCTCTTTTAAAATATCTTTAAGCTAAGTGGTCTTGACTCCCCCACCAATCCAAGTACTTTTCCTGTTTCTGGGAAGATACATTCCCTCCTTCTTTATCTTATTCTATGAGAGTAATATTCATTCATTTCTCTATTTGTTCATGTAGTATTAATGTGAGACTAAGGCCAATAGCAATGATATTTAGTTCTGACTTTTCCTGGAGCTGCATGGGTCACTCTGATAAACAGACGTTACTACTTCACTGTGACCCATTTATAATGATGGTGCTGAACCACAGGAAAACTTTCAGTAGGTATGAGGTGGTTCTCTAAAGCTGTTTATGTCTTCAGCCACAATTTGCAAGGTCAAGTGGTTTGTATGTACAGATAATTAAAACACTCCATAGTTGTTATCACAGTTGTGGACTTTTTGATCATTATGTTTATACTACACTATTAGTTTTTTAACAGTGAATGGCACATTTTTACAAGTAAAAGGTTATAAGTTGCATATTTTACCGTCTGTAACTATTTAAAAATCAGTTGCATATCCATGTCTATATTATTGTCTATAAACATTACTGCTATAATGTTTTCTTTATGAAATGCTATTGAACAAATTTTTGGTTTTGCTTACAAGTGTACTAACAGCAATATCCTTTACAGTGACACAAGAACTGCATCATAAAGATTCTAACAAGTTAGTTGATCCAAATTTTGAATTACTGCAACATACTTCTACTTTTTTTTTCCTCAATAGTCATAAGGGACCTCCTTAGCATTGGGAATGTGAGTGGTTTACTATATGAAACTATAGAAGTCAAGAACACTTAGCAAATCAGCTTCCCAAGTTGTGAGGGATGCATAGTAAGTCGGCATATGTCTTTCCTACTTTCAATTATGTCATTGCACACAATAGAAATTAAAAATAGTCCTATGGTGTGTATTCTGTGCTATGACAAATCCAAAACTTCTAAATTTAGGAAAAAATATTCAACTGCTGAATAAATGGGATCATCTGACTTCAGTGGTCTTGTAAGAAATCAATTTTGAAAAACCGCTTTCTGGAAAACAGAACAAATATGAACATTAATTATTGCTCTTTTAGTATAACTCTTTACCATCTGAAAGTAAAAATCTCCGATTAAAAATATTCGATTACTAAGCATTCCTTCATTCCTATTTTCTTCACTGGAAGGGAGACAAGAAAACAAAGATCTGGGCTGCTGGGCTGCTCCTCTCTCCATAAAGATTTCCTAAAAGGCACCTGTCCATCCTGCTGAGCAAGGAGACAGTGTCAGAATTTCCCTTTGATTATCCTACGTGTGACCAGCATTATTAATTTCTGCAATATTTTGGACAATGTATTTTTTTTTCATTAGTTGTAATCTCTCTCTAACCTGTCAGATGATGTGTCATTACTAATATGTCAAAATACAAATGTAAAATAGTAATGAAAAAAGCAAATGTAAATACTTTCTTAAAATCTATATTGGATTTAATTTTTTTCTGTAATATATTTTTATACTTGGAAAAATCTTCTCGTGTGAAATATATTTGTTCTGCAAATTCACCCAAAAGTGTTTTTCCTGAACAAGTATTTTCTACCGTAAACCTGCTTTGATTAATATTTTGCCACAATATTTTTCAACAAATATGTTGAGAGAATATCAAGGTTACAAATTCAAATACATCAGGTTTAAGGAAATCCAATTTCCACACTCTGTATGTATACCATAATTCAATAAAGTACCCGCAACTTATTAGCTTTGTAATTCTGTCCTCATTCACTTGATGCAATGACCTTTCCCTTTGTTGCTTACAAATTCCACAAAGAAACCAGGCATTTTTCCAGTGTGGCATCTGGTGTCCTAAGCTTGACACAGGCTGCTTTTAAAAATCTCTTTCTGATACATCTAAATAGGAGTTTATCAAGGTGAAGTGTAAAAACATTACTTACTATGTTTCTTTTTTACCACCCCATTCCAGTCTATAGTGGGCCATGCTTTAGGTTGTAAATTAGCCTCATCTCTTCATGCTACCCTGACGTCAACTGAAAAGACTCAATTAGGAGCATTTGGGCACTGAAAGTGTCTGAAGTCATGTGTCCCAATGATCCATCTCCTAAATCATGGGCAGTATGGTAACTTAAGACATTTCAAAGAAATAATTATATATTTTAAAAAAAAAAACACCTTTCATAATATTTGATGAAAAATATTGCTGCAAAATATAAATCAAAACAGTTTTACAGTAGAAAATATTAGTTCAGCAAAATATTTTACATTCTTTGACATGTGGAGACAAAAAATCTTCCTGTGTAGCAGACATTCTCAATACCCATAGAAGTTTTTATATTCAGCCTACACGCATTCTCTATTAACTCTTAACATCTGTCAAACACAACTTAAATTCAAAGTTTGTTAACAGAGTTGCATGCTTTGACACAGAGTTTTCCTGATAATTTTCCATGGTCAGAAAGCCTAGGTATTCTACCCTGACCTTCACAAGACTGTGTAGTGGTGTACTGCTCTTCATCCCTTTTCTGGAGCTAGTTGGCTTCTGACGTCTAATACATGCCTGCTCCTGACTCATTTGAAGATGCACTTCTATGAGAAAGACCTCTAAATAGTGTACAGTCTCCACCAGGGCCTTATAATGAATGAAGTCTCATCAGGACCTGAGCTTTGGGTCAGGTTCTCCAAAGTACCTGCAGGACTAGCAACCTGTTCATGACAGAGCAATCACCTGTCCCTAACTCTCTTCATGTCAATCATGAGGCTGAAGCTGCCTGAATGTTTCTGTGTTGTTGGTTTTTTTTTTTCACCTCCAAGATCACCACCAGCGGCTCTTGGAGAGAAGTGCCAAATGCTATGTAATGGCAAGGACCTGGTAGGCTCAGAATCACAAAAACTTGCCAGTGTGCATCCACTACCACGCACATGTACGCATACTCTCAGAAAATACTGTTTTTTCCCTTTGGAGTTGTTCAGGGGAGGAGTGAAGGAGTGAAGGGGAAAGAAAAGGAGATGCTGTGAAGCCATGGCTATCTCATACATATACTGCTCCCAAAAACCTGTGCATCTGGTAGGGAGTGAAAATGAAGCAGTATTCCAGAGACAGTGTTTCTGATTTAGTCATAGTACAGATAATATATATATATATATATATATATATATTATTTGACATCTTTGTAGTATGAAGGCATGGAACCACTGAACCAATGGAAGGATGCGTCTGGGTCCACAGCAGCACAGGAAATGTTTATTGTGCTTTGTGTACCTCTACTTGTAGTGGATAGCATTGATATATATTAAAAGATAACATATCTGCCCAAGGCAACCTCTGCTACCTCCTCAGCAGAACATGGGCACAGGACTGAACAGACTCTTGTCACATCCCTGAATAGCCACTGTTGTGGCCACAACCCAAGCAGTGTATCAGGGAGTGCTGAGATGGGGTAATTGCTGTTGTTAACATTTAGGCTCAGTGCCATCTGATAGACCACAACAGGTGCTCTCTGTTAACCCTTCCCCAAAGTTAGAGAAAGGGAATAAGGGAGAGAGACTTACTGATCAGAAAAGAAAGCTGGAACAGCTTTAATGAAAGTAATAATAATAAAATGGAATATATACAAAACTAGTATTGAACTCAACCACCCTGATGGCAATTATGTCACCATCATCGCTGAGGCTGTGGAGCAGGCACTGCGGAAGTCCCAGCAGCAGGTAGGAACCAGATTCAGGAACACATGGATCGGGATCAAAGGCAGAAAGGACAGAATCCTCCTTGGATGCTGGCCATTGAAGAGGAGAGCTTAACCCTCGTGATCCCTTAGCTTTATACTGAATATGACATCTATGGAATGGAATTCCTCATTGGTCAGTTGGGGATCACCTGTCCTATTTGTTCCTCCCTGCAGGTGCGGCCTTTTACTTTCTTCACCCCCCCAACATGGCACACAAGATTTAGCAGTGGCCTTATTGCAGTCTATGTATCTTTCAGAATCTCCTGAAAACATAATGACTGCCCAATTGTCCCATGAAAGATAATGTTGCAGTAGGTCAGTGCAATACCTCGAAGGAAGACACAAAGACAACCTTATCTGGGCAGTCTGTCCAGAGCTGCTGCAATAATATGGATGATGAGGAGACATCAGCTTTTGACACCACTCCACAGTTCCTGGTTTCTGCTTAGTTGTGGTTTTGCATGTGTCTTGGTAGTACCAGTTACAGGATGACAGTAGTTAATCTCTCTGTCTTGTCCCACGTCTGCGAGTTGCCAAGATTTAATCACTGTCTCTATTCCAGATCTGGTTGTCCTGAGAATTTGCAGGTAAATATGTGCTAGGATCTTGACAACCTACTACTGTGGGTGTCAGCCACACATGCCATTTTTATTTGGTATTTATTAGTAAAAACTGACATGTACATTCATAAGTTTTCTTCTCAAAAGCTTCCCAAACTTTTGGTGTATTTCAGAAATATATTGTCATAAACTTTCTATTTTCCTGTCCTAGAATTACAAATGACCATTACAATTCAATTCCTTCATGAAATCATTTTGTCTTTAAATTCTAACCTAATGCAATGTTCACATGCCATCTTTTTCTTCTCTTCTCTTCTCTTCTCTTCTCTTCTCTTCTCTTCTCTTCTCTTCTCTTCTCTTCTCTTCTCTTCTCTTCTCTTTCCTTTTCTCCTTTCTTTTTCTTTCTCTCCTCTTTCGTCTTTCCTCTTTTCTCTTCTCTTCCTGTCCTGCTGCATAGGGGAGGGTCCAGTTCAACATCCTTCTTGCTGCAGGGGGCATCTTGCCAGGACTGGACTCCAGGTTTCCTGAGTGAAACAGCTTTCTTTAGAAGACATAGGAACTGTGAAGTGTCCAAGAAGAAGATGCAAACCTTCCATCAGTTTCTGCAGGGAGTTTAGTTGGAACAGGAGCAGAATCTTACAGGAACAGACTTGCTGGGACTCAGTGAAATTACTTCCTCTGCTCCAGAGCCCCAAAGCAAGCTCAGCTGACACAGGTATAAAAATGGCTGTGGGGTTAGGGCAGGACAGTTTTGGAGGCAGCACAAGTCACACATTAGTCTTTTTCCTCCTCAATCACTTGCTGGAGATTTTTGAAACTATCCATAGACCAACATCAACTTGAGGAAAAGGAGATAAGCACAGCAGTCACCAAGGGGCTGCCATTGCCACAAAGGTATCTGTGGAGTCCCTTTCTCCCTTCCCTCCACATAAAGCTTCCTTCAAAATAGTTTCTGATTCACAGACCCATCAGATGGGTCTTCTGGTTCATTCAGTTGTTCTGGGGGCTCGCTTTGGTGACTAATTTATTGTCCTCACATACACATATTCCTGGTTCGGCATTTTGTCCTGTTTTCTCACCTGTGCATGCAGGGTTGCCTGAGCCTGGCAGCACTGTGCAAAGCCCAGGGGCTGCCTTAGAAATACTGTGCAGACATCCTGTTGGGCTAGGGCAGGTATGAGGCTTGGGTCTCTACTTTGTATATGGCAGAAGGAGACTGACAGCTATTTGAGGCTACTCAGAGATTGCACTGGTATGACAGGTTCAAAATGGCTGCTCATAGATGGCAGCCCCATGTGTGCTGTGGGTAACACTGAAAGAGTGTCTTGCAGAGGTTTCCCTGCAATAGGGAAACAGCCCTCATCAGGTATCCGATGGACATGACATTCCAGGGTTGGAATTTTGACTCCATGGCATTGCAGAGGATGCAATGGGGAAGTGCATCTGCAGTCCCAAGGAGTAGCAGCGACACAATTTCTTTGTGAGACAGATTTTGAAAGAATTTATGAAGCACAGGGACAAAAGCCTTCCTCTTGGTCTTCTACATGATGGTCAAGATGCTGATATACTCTTATTTCTATGACATAAGCATCCATGATGTACAAGTACTGCTTCATTTTATTATTGTGTTAAAAAGTGCACAGGCTTTTAAACCAGAACTATTTTGCATCTGCTCAGTGTTCAATTTGTTACAGACTAAAATTGTTTGTGGTTTTGAATTCAGTAGTTTTGTCAGACTGTAAAATCTCTGCTCTCTGGAAATAAGCTTCCTAGTGGTATATTGAAATTCTCAGCAAGGTCTGTCTCTGTCAATTCATACAACAAGCTCAGCTAGGGAGACTGGAACAAAATTAATATTTTGTGGGAGTGAATTAATTTCCCTTGTGGTTAGTGGAGCAGATATATGTGGACAGCAGAAGTTTTGCACATACCTTTTTTTCTTTAAAACCATGGTGGCAACTAGCACACACATCCCACAAAAGGAAATTTTAGAATGTTTGCTCAGTTCAAGGCAGTAAACAAGTAGTTTGTACTGGTGAGCTTTAGCATGGAATTATGGGAGTACAGAGATTTCATAAATCATCTAGGCTGGCTGTCGGACTTCTAATTATGTAATAAAAGCTTTGGAGGATGAAACGATGCTTAATGGGATTTTGTAAACAAGAAATTTGGAGTGGTTATAGTTAATCTTTGTAACTTGGCACAACTTTTTCAATCCTCAGTTGGCAGTGTATTTTGGACTTTTGAAGTTCAATGATTTCTCTAGAAATAATTTAGTAGAAAAAGAATCATAGAACAGGATTGAAGCAGACTTCATGTTAGATTGAGTTATGTTTGCCTACCTGCCTATACAAAGAAAAAAGTGATGAAATTAGTCATATGTCTAAATTCTACAATAAGAGGAGTAGTAGCAATGGTATTGAACTGTCAGGCTTAATCTGTATGGGATTCAATGGTTGCTCAAACTGAGCATTTTCTGCTGCTAGGATGCCACCTTAACAGTTTCCTTACAGTTTTTCTGACACTCTATAGGCAAGTTTGTATCCATAAACTATTTCAATACTGCCTCCTTATCTTCTAGAACATGATTTAAGTATTTTATTTTACTTTGTTGTCTACTTGAAATTGGCAGGATTTGTTCGGGATTTCTATACCCATTAAAAATAGTACTTGGCTCTACCTGTCTGTACATTGACCTCTGAAGCTAAGCACAGAAAACTCTACAATAGCACAGCTTGGATGTGCTACTACTGACCTCATGTCTAGAAATACTCAACTTCTTGTCTAGAATTTCCAGCTTCTTGTCACTCTAACTGTGACTTCAGCTCAATCCCTAAAGATCCCTTACACTAATTTTGTTACGATACAGGAAGTTCACATTAGCTTACTTGACTCTTAACATTAGCTAGCTCAGGACTCTTAAAGCCATTTTAAATCAGACTGATATAAACTTTTTTACTTAAGGCAGCTTATTTTAGGCCTATTGATCAACACAGGGGAGAGCAAAATGTAGGGAAAATGAAAAAATGTGCAGAAGGAATCATAATCAAATTAATTTCTATTGAATAGAACTAGCAATACAGGAAAAGGATAAGGAAAGTGGAAGCAGTGTTCTGAGATAAACAAAAGGAATAACAAAGTAGTAAAATCAAGGATTTCTATTGATGTGGAAAGAGCAGTGAAGGCAGGAAAATATTCATTATGGAGGTACGAGAATACAGATTCGACAGAAAGGGCAGTAGATGAGCAAAGTATAAGCCATATGACAATTTAGCGATTATGCAATTAATGAGAGATACAGAAAATAAGCATTTAGGCAAATAATGAGTAATTAATCAGATGGGCAATTAAGCAATAATATGCAATGTCTTACAGCTTCTACCTGTTCCATTAAATTTAGGTAGGAAGAGCCTTAGTTTCTCTTTACATACTAAAGTACTGATCTTCATTAGGAAATTAACACTAAGGAAGGGAAGTCAGCCTAAGATCTTTTTAAAGTAAGACTCATTTGCAGTAAATTAAACAAACAGAATGAGCTCCTAATAGTTGGTTTCATTTAGATGAGTTTTCTCTATTTGTAAACAACATATTGCTGGGATTAGGATGGTGAAGCATGTGGTAGGTAGGTGAGAAATGGCAAAACTCACATCATGATTCTATTTTACAAGTACTATGTGCACCACCAGAAAGTATGATAGAAGTAGAAAAAGCTTTCTGACTGAAAGGCTGAAGTTTCTCAGATTGATGTGATTGCTGTTAAAAGGCTGGTGAGTATTAGCAGTGAATATGATAATAAGCATAAAAGAAGTAGTTTGCATTTAACATAAAACGACTGTCAAAATTACTTTCTGATGTAAATGCATATCTTTTCCTTCTGAGGTCATGTTTAGTGGCCTGGTAAATATCTGAAATATTGAAAATGTTTTATTTAAAAATTATTAGGCCAATTAGTCTAAAAATATGTCTGTGATCATGTCCATAGAGTGGTTATTTTAAAATTACGTAGGGAAATAACTTTGAAAAATGCCATACTGTCAATTATCCATTTCCTTACACTTTTTTTGAAATATCCCCTGTCAATGTTGTGATTACCTAAAACATACATGGGATGAAAATTATTGGAGTTTTAAACTGCTAAGAGTGAAAAATCATTTCATGTACAATGAAGCTGGATAGCATTTCTTTTAGTGGTAACATGTTTATGTAATTCACTATCTGTCACACAGTATGTCTGTCTTGTCTGGAGTTACTTTCATTAAGTCACAAATCATAGCAGTCAGTACAAATAACAAATCTAGTAAATATTACATTTTAAAATAAGCTCTCTGTGAAAACCAATCAATCTTATGGGTGTGTGCTGTTGCCATAATAGATGCTTCAAGTCACATGGTTTAGATAAAAATGAAAATTGATAACCCAAAATGTAAGCATTTTGCTTACAAATAAACTGAAGTCTTTGCATGATTATCTTTCCTGTTCTGCATGTATCAGCTGATAGGAAAGAAGATACTGACGAAAGAAAAAGACACTGAATTCAAACATATAGATTACTTTAAAATTGCAACAAAGCAGCAAAATGATAGTAATTAGGCCCAAGTATATACTTGCAATGAAAAACAAAACCAGAATCAAAGAAAAGCCAAATAGCTGACATACAATAATTATAGTCCTCAGATTTGTCAGGCTTGTTTCTGTTTCAAGGACAGCACTACTAAGAGCTTAATTGTGTTTAGTTCTTCTTTTTGCATGCAGGGATATAAGAGTCTCATATTTTTGCATATATTTTCTGGCAATGAATTCTTTGTCGAAACATTAATCTCAAAGGTCTGAAGGTCACAGAGGATTTGCTTTAATTCCAACTGTCACTCCCTAGCCATTTATTTGGCTTCATAAAATTGAACCCTTAACACAGACTAATAAAGATGAAATCTGTAGAGCAATTTTTTCCAAATTTCATGCACATTGTTCTAGTGAATTTTGGCCTATTGTGTTTAATCTCAGACATAAGGATAGGTGAAATTGAAATAAATTTTCAGTTTAGAATTATGGAAAAGATGATTTCTAAAGATTAAGAAGTCAGTCAGGGCATGCTACATCAGAAAGAGAGGCCCAGTCCTTTTGTTAATAAAAATATAATATGAGCTGATTGAAACAGGAAACTCAGGACATCAGTAGTGCAAGAATATTCTGTGAAAACCTCTTATGTTCAAAAATACATTGTAAAAATCCATTGCAGCAATAAAACATCTTCCTTCTGATTTCCTTAAAGCATTTCTGAACCACTAAGGCACTGCAAGGCAAACCTTTGCAGCACAACATGATGCTCTGTGGTCCTCCTGCAGAAGTCCAAACAGGTGCAGTTCTGGAGGGAAAGGTGCAAAAGCTGTACAACTGCAGTAGCATAGCTGGACAGTTATGCTGCTGAGCTGGGTGTCCCAGCAGAGATAATTAGCTCTACACTTACATGACTCTGCTGTGCTTATTATCATTAGTACTTTGTTTGGCACTAGCTCAGAGTTCTCAGATGTCCACTTTATGACACAGAACCTGTTCTTAAATTCTGTAGTCTCTAGACAAAACTCGTGCTGTAATAATTGACAAGCTGAAGCTCAGGAGTGGGAAGGACCACAGTGAGGATGGGTAACAAAGCCACTAAAGTCACTAAACCTGTGAGAGCTTTAGTGACTTCAGTGCCTTGCAGATAGGTCTACATTTCAAGTCTCTCCTGACAATAGTCTTAGCACTGTAGCTATGTTTATATGTTTATGGCAACTAAATTAAAAGGACCAGAATAATAATTGCTGATAGAAGCAGAAAATAGAAGGCTACATTTTTGTGAACTGATTTTCAGGAAGCCAGGAGCTGTTGTTTGTAACACACAGAGACTATTACTGTGATAAGCTAAGATTTTCCTTGTAAATAAGTCCTTCTGAGGTGGTAAAGCAATATTCATCAAGATTCATTCAATGCTTAGATAGAAGAAGGCATATAAATGTTTTGCCTAAGATAAATATTTACTGGTCACCTTTCTTTGCTGCATATTGCCAACAGTATCAGGTATGCATCTAGAACAATTTGTATGTAAGATAGCTATCATGTTCAATCACACAGACATGCACAAGGATGTCATAGAAGAAGGTTTTGTTTGGTTGGTTATTTTCCTGGGAGCATTCTGCTCAAGCTGCCAGGATACTGCTGTATATATTATTTAAAGGAGATAGATAATTATAATATTTCCATGTTGAAGGAGAGTCCTGGTTTTTACAAAATTAAATACAGAAAAATACCTATTTACCCCAACTTTACCCAAGTAACACTATAGGTATACATCATTAGGATGGGAAAATAATTTATTTGTATTGCTGTAAATGTTATGTAATCTCACAGAAGTTATTTTCCTTTCCCTTAAAAAAGTAATTGGTGAATTAGTTCCTTTTATCCTTACTTTGAGAAGATCAGGATTAACACTGTTCAGAAAAAAAATGCTTAGCAAGTTTAAAGCCTCAGTGCTGTACAGATCTGGATTCAAGAAACCCTAATAAGTCCTCACCTATCAAATGCATGTCTTCACTGCAGGTTACATCATTCTGTAAATTTTAAATGTGTCACACCAAATACTGGAAACAAAAGATGTAATTCTGTACAAAGTACTAACCCTACAAGGAGGACAAGAGATAAACTACCAAAGAATAGAAGGAAAAAAAAATTAAGGATATCTCAGATTCTTCCCTTAAAGAGGACTTTCTCGTTTCAGACTACATAGAGGGAACTAATATAACTGGAAATTACATATGCCTGATACTTTATTGTTACAGAAATACTTTAAACAATTGCCTTTTTAACCTTTTTTATTACAACTAGCAGTATAACAATGTTGATATGCTATTCCACGTACACTAGCAGCACTGAATCTTCATCTTGACTACACTAGCTGTGTCAATGATATGTGTGTACTATATGGTACATGAGCATTACACACAAGTAGTAGTTAAAATATGCCAGAATAGGGTGGTATGCCATGGTAACACTTCAGAAAGGCATCCTGGCATATTAGGGAAAGAGAGATTGGTATAAAATCAGGACATACTCATTCGTATGTTTCTTTTTTTCCTCATGATTCCGTACTGCTAAATTTTCAAAGTTCCTATTTAATTCCTGCTGTGGATATGCAGATATCTATACATGTATACATGTGTATATATATCAGTCCATATGAAAATTTATAATAACAAAGAATTTGAAGTAAAACGTGATATACTTTGTGATTGCATGCTTTTCACTAACACAGCAATGTTAATCTACAGCAACAAATTGATTTAGTTGATCAAATGAGGTGCTTTAAAAGCTCCCACTAGGCCATTATGATGGATCATAGCTTGACAAATGATGAATAATGCATAAGGGCCAATATGTTGACATGTTAATTACATTGTTAATGCAACCGTCATGCAAGAATGTCAGAAAGCAAAGATGGACACATCTGAAACAGTATGATGGTTATCTAATTCCATATAGCAAAAATGTCAAAGACAATCAGAGTGTGATACAAACAATAAAAGTAATGAAGAGCACACATACTGTGAAAAAGATAAGGGAAAATGGTAAAGATAACCATGAAGATGTATTTGATAAAATAATAAAAAAGTACTGAGTCTGGTATAATTGTCTCAGTGCTGTCTTCTTCATCACTTACAATCTGCTGTGAAGGACTCGAGTAAATTAGTATGCATAAGAATGAACAAAAATATTCAGGAATATAGTGAGGAAAATAGCATGAGATTAATTAAGATTAATTTTTGTGGCGACAAACATCCTCTTCTAAACTTGAAGTTCTTTCTAAACTTTTCATTATATTTTCAATGAATGTAGATCAGATTTTCCCACCTAAACTTCAGGAACTGTTCTTAATATCTGCGAGGTGAAGACAGATCACAACTATATTATAAAATACAGATACAGAATTAATAAAATAGGGAATGTCACTGTTCCTAATAAAGAAGCAGTAAGTGATCACTGAAAGCTTCACTACAGTAAAGAATCTCCTACTAACCATGTTAAGAATATTCTAGTGAGCCTTTTGATGAACCTCCAGAATCAAGAATAAGGTCTCCCTCTGCACCTATGATTGTGTGGTTTACATGGCACAATCAATATAGGCCATTTCATTTTTTTCCTTTCAGGGGGAAGTTTTGCCAGGTTTATTTTTTTGTTTGTTTCAAGTTCACTTTGTCCCATCATCTATCAAAGGGTCTTACTGATTTCCATCAGTAATGATAAATGTTAATACACATATTGTATCCTGTGTTACTCCTACTTGTGAAAATCTATTTTTCAGTTTGATTGGCAAAATTATTTACTGAATGTAAAGTGTAAAAAGTTATGCAGCTAATTTATAACTATTCATTTTATCCAGCTATGAGAAACAATTTGATGTTAATTTGAAATGTTCATTTAGATAGTAATTCTCTGGGCAACCTGCTCTAGTTTTCAACTACCCTCACACTAATATAAAATCCCTTTGACGACTGTTCTGCTCCAGGCTGAGCAGTTCTGAATGTTGCAGTGTCTCTTTGTACATCAAATACACCAACATCTCAATCATCTTAGTGGCCCTTTCCTACATTCACTCATTATATCTTCATGCACTTCCTACAGTCCTAAACCTGGAGAGCTGCATCCTCCTGCTGGAGCTCAGCTGAGACAAGGCCTCTGGCATGCTGGGTAGCTGGGATAGTGAGGGTAGCTACTGCTCCAAGAGGTCCTGGGGACCATGCCTTGCAGGGCATCACGACAGTCAGACAGCCCTCAGCAGTCCCATCTGCTGCTGGAGCTCACCATTAGTCACAGTATTCTGTACCTATCATCTCCCTGCAAAGTCAAGCACATTAGAGGTCTTCAAGAGCTCCCAGAGTCCTCCAAAAATCCCAGGAGTTGTTCCCAGTAGATCTATGAAAAGGGACTCAGAAATTGCTGTATAAGTAGTAGAGGCCTCTGTTAGCTGCGCTTTTCTGTAGTATGATGCAAAAAGCATGTAAGCATAAACAATAGTCCTTTGGCCAACTGCATGCTTGAGTATTTTCTCATTATGCATGTCTCTGTGTTTTTCTCTCCTATAACTCTACTCATGTATTATGTATAACTAAATACTCATTGAACTGAAAGACAGACTCTGTAACTAGTGTTAAGGATACATGACTCCACTGCAATTATAATTTATTTACATGCAGCAGAATAACAATGGAGAGAAGTACAACTACATCAGCCACAGACTGCCAACTAATACAATTAAACATGGAGGTTTATCTGACCAAAGTACCCTGTATCTATTGCCCACACATAATTTTTCTGTAACAAAGTAGAATTCACACATGCAAGAAATCCTGTATTTCCAGCAAATCATGCTAGAAACTTTCAGCAATCAATCTTTCCTAGAAATAGTCTTTCTTCATGTTTGTTTTGTTATGGTTTTTTTTTTATGATTTGTCTATGAGAGGTTTTAGATTTGTTCTGAAGGAGGAAAGAGATAAGTAGTCACATATATTAACGGAAAAATAGTGTTAAGTACTGTATATCATTCTTCTAAAGTGTAAATGTACCAAGGATTCCAGCTTATGTAGATAATGTAATTATTAACAGATTCCATATTTTTATTAGCTGACAATAAACAGAAGGTTTTTTTCAATGTACTAAGTGTTACATATGTTTTTCTTTTTGCATTTTTTTTTTATTTTATTTTCTGAAGACTTTTAGAAGAATTAAAATGTGGAAAAGAGTGGGTTTTTGTTTGGTTTTTTTTACACTCTGAACCTACTCCTCTTGTATATGTAAAATAATACAGCAAAAATGTACCAAAAACTCTTAGCATTTCAAATGTGCTGAGAAATTTTTATTATTCCATTCTCCAAGTATGCATGTAAAACAACTGGGTATCATCTCAATTTCACAGACAAGAAAGTGAAAATACTCATTTAATGGTTACGTCCAGCTCACGTTAGCATAAATGTAACCAAGTTTTTGTAGTTAATGACAAGATGAAAATTTGTGTATAACAATGCCAGGCTTGTAGAGTGTACTATGCAGCAAATTTGAATGTTCAGGACTAGAGTTTAAATGCCATCATTGTACTGAAAACTGATTTCACTGTATTGTTCACTTTATGAGTTTGTGTGAGAACAAAGTATTGCATTTTTAAGGTGATGTATCAAAGGGAAGAGTGGCCCTATATGTTAGAGAATGTCACAAGACCTCAGAAATCAAGTATAGGACAATGGGGTTGAATCTGTTTGGATTAGATTAAGGGCTAATAAAGCTGATATAGTTGTGGGAGTCTGCTATAGACCTCCCAGTCAAAGCAGTGAGGTGGATTAAGCTTTCTATAAGCAGCTGAGAGAAATCTCAGAGTCACTTGCTGTTGTGCTTGTGGGGGACTTAACCTCCCAGATAACTGCTGGGAATACAACACAACAGAGAGGGAACAATCCAAGAGGTTTTTGGAATGTGTGGAGGACAACTTTTTCATGCAGCTGATAAATGAGCCAACCAGGGAAGGTGCACTCCTGGACCTGCTCCTTGTGAACAGGGAAGAACTTGTGGGGGAAGTAAAGGTTGGAGGCCATCTAGGGCATAGTGATCACGAGATGATTGAGTTTTCAATCCTTAGGGAAACAAGGAG
>WTSP01021014.1:52007-63871 GCA_025331215.1 Actenoides lindsayi
ACTCGTGCCTGTAGAGCAGTGGTAGGTTTCCCATCCCATCTGCTCATGTTCTCTCCAAAGGCACGGAGAAGAGACCATAGGGTACGTCGTGATATGTAGTGTTCCTGTTTGGCTGGTCCGATGGCAGTGGTATTTATGATTAATTGATCACAGTCAGTTACAGATTTCTTTGTTATTTCTCCACTCCTACTGCTGCACTTGACTAGTCTTCTCCTGAGTGGACCTGTGTTGAAGCCACTAGGAGAATGTGCCCTTCTTCAAGACCAGCTAAACAGGAACAGTACATGTCATGACATACCCTATGGTCTCTTCTAGAGCAATATTAGCAAGACCGTGGGCTCTGATGGGATGGATGAGCCCACAAGTACTGAGGGAGCTGGTAGATGTCATTGCAAGTCTACTCACTATTGTCTCTGAATGATCACAACAACTGTGAGGGATACATGAAGACTAGGTAAAGCAATTGCTTGCCCTATCTTCAAGCAAGGCAGGAAGGAGGGCTCAGTGGACCAACCAATCTCCCTTCCATGACCAGGAACATCTTTGACTAGATCAGGTTGCTCAAAGCTCTTTCCAACCTGGTGTTGAATACTTCCAAGGATGAGGCACCCACAGCTTCTCAGGGTAACATGTTTTAATTTCTCAGCACCCTCATCATAAAAAAGTTCTTCTTAATGTCCAATCTAAACCTACCCTCTTACAGTTTACATATATTGCCCTTTGTCCTGCCACTACAGGCTCTGATGAAATGGTATATGTCTTTTAAGCCCCCTTTATATATTACAAGGCTACAGCAAGGTCACCCTTCAGCCTTCCCTTCTCCAGGCTAAACCACCTCAACTGTCTCACCTTTCCTTTCATAGAAGACATGTTCCAGCCCTCTGACCAATTTCATGGCCCTCCTCTGGCCACACTCCAAGAAGTCCGTCTCTTTTGTTCTGCATTACTCCAAGTGGGGTATCATGAGAATGAAGTAGAGGGGCAGAATGACCTCCTGTGACCTACTGTACACACTTCTTCTGATGCAGCCCAGAATACTCTTGGCCTTCTGGGCTGCAGAAGCACATTGCTAGCTCATACCTACTTATTTTTGTTCACCAGTATCACCAAGTCCTTCTCAACAGGGCTACTATGAATCCATTCATCACTCAGTCTGTATTGCCCTGACCCAGGTGCCAGACCTTGCACTTGGGCATCTGAACCTCATGAGTTTTGCACAGGTTCACTCCACAAATCTCTAAAGGCCCCTCTGAGTGACACCATTTTCCTCTAGCAAATCGACTGCACCATTCATTTTGGTGTCATCTGCAAGCTTGCTGAGGGTACACTGAGTCCTACCATCTATGTCATTAGTGAAGGTATTAAATAGTATTTGTCCCAGCATGGACCCTTGGGGGACACCACTCATTACTGGTTTCCTTTTGAACATTAACTGTTCACTGCAACGCTTTGGATGTGACCATCCAACCAATTACTTGTCTATCCATCTCTCTCCAATTTAAATACAAGGATATTGTGGGGGACTGTGTCAACACTGTCTCCCATGAGATCCTCATAGAGAATGTGCTGAAGTATCATCTCAGTAAGCGGGCAGTGAGGTGGATTGAAACCTGCTTGAAAGGCCAGGCCCAGTGGGTGGTGATCAGTGGCAGCAGCAGTGTATCCCAGGATGCAATACTGGGTCCAATCATGTTTAACATCTTCATCAATGATCTGGATGATGGGGCAGAGAGTATTCTCAGAAACTTTGCTGATACAAAGCTTAGAGGAGTGGCTGATACAGCAGCGTCATGCTGCCACCCAGAGGGACCTTGACAGGATGGAGAAATGTGCTGACAAGAACCTCATGAAATTCAACAAGGAGAAGTGCAAAGCCCTACCCCTGTGAAGGAACAACTTCATGTACCAGTATATGTTGGGAACTGCTCAGCTGCAAAGCAGCTTTGCAGAAAAAGACCTGGAGAACCTGGTGGGCATCAGGTTGAATGTAATATGCTCTTGCTGCAAAGAAGGCTAATGGTATCCTGGGCTGCATTAGGAGTGTTGCCAGCAGTTCAAGGGAGGAGATTCTTCCTCTCTCTTCAGCACTAATGAGGCCACATATGGAGTACTGGGCCAGCTCTGGGATCCTCAGTACAAAGGAGATGAAGAGCTACTGGAGACAGTCCAGTGAAGGGATACCACTTAGATGTCTAAAGAACTGGATAATCTCTCCTCTAGGGAAAGGCTGCTAGAGCTGGGATTGTTTACCCTAGAGAAGAGAAGGTTCAGGTGGGTCTCATCAATGTGTACAAATACCTGAAGTGAGGGTGAGAAGACAGAGCTAGGCTCTCAGTGGAGACCAGTGATAAGACAAGAGACAATGGGCACAAACGGAACACAGGAGGTTCTAGAAGTCTGAATATAAGAAGAAATGTTTATACCATGAATGTAACTGAGCAGTGGCAGAGGCTTCCTAGGGAGATATTCACCTTTGCAGATATTAAAAAGCCATCTTGACATTTTCTTGGGCAGCTCTAGGCACTGCTTGAGCAGGGGCAGTAGACAAGATGACCTTCAGAGATCTCTTCAAACCTTGATCATTCTTTGGTTCTGTGAACAAGAAATTCAGCACAATATGATCAAATCAGGGTTTAGAAACAACTGGTACAAAGGTCCCTGTATCTGTGCTACACAGAATCTGAGGGTTTAAGTTCAAAAATACATATAGGTTTTTTCCCCAATACAAAACATATCACCAAGCAGGTGGCTTGCAATTGCTTGAAGGATCAGACATCATTTCAGACTTTTATGTTTTCTTACTGGCTTGAGAACATTTGATGTTCTCTGAAGGAGTCTTTCATTTAACTTGATCCAGAAGGAATCCAATTGATACACACCAAAATTACTGAAACATGAAGCAAGTTAAGGTGCATTAAGTGAAAATAACCAAGAAATTTCCTTAAAAAATAAGTACTGACGTTACATTTTTTGGACAAATATAGACATAGACAGTACCTCCTCATAAAGAATCCAATATCAAAAGAGTAGTGCAAAACAGTGTTGATTTTTTATTTTCTTCCATGTACAGAATTTGTCGTTTTTAAAAAGGATCTTGGAGATGAAAAATAAATGAACAAAGAATTGCTCATCTAATCAGTTATTCTCCATCCCTGCGTACCATGGCTCCACAAAAAGGAGTTTTTGTCTCCTGCTTCTTTGCGAGGTTCAGCTTGCTTCCCTGTGCCACGCCCCCCCCCCTTAAGTATGTTTCTTCCTGTTAAGTATCCTAATATTGATACAGTTTCATCTTTGCACTGTGTTTAAAGAGGAATGAGTTTTCAAAGTATTCTGTTACTCTGCAAGTGCTTAGAGCAATGAGGAAAGTGAAAAGAATCCATAATAAATTTTCAAATTATTTTAAAATGTAATATTTTTCCTTGCTAGCACATATTGGAATATGTTTCTACTATTTCAAGGGCACCAGGGGACTATGGACAACTGATTAAAAAAAAGGCCTGTTCCACACAGAAAAAAAATACTGTCATGAGAAGATATAAATGGGATTGTTTATTAGTGAAAATATTTCTGTATTTTAAGGTAACAAGGTTTTCTTCTCAGGGAGCTGAGGATAACATAATTGTATCAGTGCATGAGAATATGTACTTCATCTAACAGGGTTCCTATTCCACCAACACAAATGAATTATACTTGTAAGACATCTAAAGTCACACCTTTTCCCACTTCTTTCTCAGAAGTACTTTTTTTCATACTTGTCAGAGGAATAGCTACTTCACAAATCTCATATTGAAATAGCCAAAAGAACACAGCTACACTGAAGCCTGACATGAAAATCAGTAAAAGTCGAGCGATTTTTTGATTTCTAATTAAACCAGGCGGGTCTCTGAATCGCACAAAATCTCAAATAAGTCAGGATATGCTGTTTTGACAGAGAGAATACTCAAACCTGAAAGGATTGAAGCCTGAGATGTCTTTCAGGAAATACGGTTAAAGTCTTATATTTGGAATAAATCCTTAAAAGCAGTGACATCCACTGGTTTTAGATTTTGCTACATACTTTGCAACAGTTCTGTTTTGCCTCTGAAATACGAACAATTCTGCTGCCATAGGCATGATAGTGTAAAACATTGTGGTATGCTGATAACGTTCATCAACATCTCGGATATTACGTTCAAATGTAACTGAATTTAATTGTCTTGCAAACAGTGGCCTAAGAACATTTGTTCTTCAGGTCAAAAACTGTGCAAGAATTACAACACAATTAAAACATAATACACAACTACAGTACATATTATTTAACTGCAGTATTTAACTGCATGTTATTAACAAAATTATTTAGAATAAGACAAGTTGGGATAACAATCAAAGTGATGAAACAGAAAGGTTCTGATTTAGAACACTAACGCTACAGTTTTGACATGAATTCTGAAAAAACAGTACTTGAGTACCACAAGTAAAATATTCTGATACTTGAATTACATGTGGAAAATATAAAATCTAGCTTTCTTTCCTCTTCAGCAATATGCTCTTACAGAATCTAAGAATCGTTTCTATATATTTATAACAGCCTTCCAGAATCTGAAGGAGGTCTAAATGAAAGTTGGAGAGGGACTTTTTGTAAGGACATGTGGTGATAGGATGAGAGGCAATGGTTTCAAACTAGAGCAGGGTAGATTTAGATCAGACATTCGGAAGAAGTTCTTTACCATGAGGGTGATGAAACATTGGAACAGGTTGCCCAGAGAAGTTGTGAATGCCTCATCCCTGGAAGTGTTTAAGACCAGACTGGATGAGTCTCTGAGTAATGTGGTCTAGTGGGAGGTGTCCCTGCCCATGGCTGAAGGGTTGGAACTGGATGATCTTTAAGGTCCATTCCAACTCAAGCTATTCTATGATTCTATGATTTAGGTTATAAAAAATTTTTAAGATCATTGAGTCCAACCATTAATCCAGCACCACCAAGTCCACCACTTAACCATGTCCCTAACTGCCACATCTACAGATCTTTTAAATATCTCCAGGGATTGTGACTCAACCACTGCCCTAGGCAGACTTTTCCAGTGCTTGACAACCCTTTCAGTGAAGAAAATTTTTCTAACATCCAGTCTAAATCTCTTCTTGTGCAAGTTGAGGCTTCTTCCTCTTGTCCTATTGCTTGTTACTTGGAAGAAGAGACTAACCCTTGAGAGACCAACCCCAGAGAGAGCAATAAGGTCTTCCCACTCCTGACTACATGACCCCAGTTCCCTCAGCCACTCCCCACAAGACTTGAGCTCTACACCCTTTAACCACTTAGGTTGCCCTTCTTTAGACATGCTCCATCACCTCAATGTCCTTCTTGTAGTGAAGGACCCAAAGCTGAACACAATATTCAAGGTGCAGCCTCACCAGTACCAAAAATGGGGAGATGATCACTCCCCTAATCCTGCTGACCACACTATTTCTGATACAAGCCAGGATGCTTGGCTCCCTGGGCACTCTGCTGGCTCATATTCAGCCAGCTGTTGGTTAACACCCCCTGGTCCTTTTCCACCAGGCAGCTTTCCAACCACTCTTCCGCAAGCCTGTAGCATTGCATGGGGTTGTTGTGACCCAAATACACACATATATCTTAGACATAGCATAACTGAAGATATCTTATTATATTGACAGATAACGAGAGATACAGCATTTTCACTTTCTTAGAGCTTAATGATATACATACTCTAAAAACATCAGTGGTATAGCAAAATCCTGTGATGATGATGACAGCCCATCATTCTTCAGTTCAGAGTTCCTTACTTTTTTCACAACTGACATTATGTTTAACAGATCAGTATTTTAACAGGGTTTCTTCCCAAAGTGAAAATGGTATTTAAATAATACTTATGCATGATTTGTGCCACAAAAGAGATCTTTGAAATTACACGCATACTTATGACAGTTATTTACGTGTGCTTTTTCCAGAACACTTAAATAAACATGAGTGCCAGAAGATTGCTATTTCTGTAAATGTTTCACCAAAACACACAAAATCTTGCTTTATATCCTTCCCACACAGCAAACATTTTATGCTTATATTTTCATATTTATTAACATTATTATTATTTTCTACTAAAACAGGTCTGAGGATTGAGGCCATGAGATCTGAATTCTGATTTAACTCTGTGGTTGTTTGTGCATTAAGCAAATGAAGCTGCCTGGTTGCTGCTATGTACAGTTTTATTCAACTTAAATTAAAGGAAGAGATTAGAGCTTGTTTCCACAATCAAGCTGATTTGTAATTAAGTATGAAACTGTTATATACACAGTATTTATGATACTCTATGAAAAATCCAGAAAAGATTCCTTTTAACAAGAAAGCATCTATAAGATCTGTTTCAGGTAGGTCTGATAGGAGATGATAAGGATACATTGGAATTATCCAGTGATTTATATTGTCTGCCACTTGAAGGGTATCATATTAAAAAAAATGTATGTATCATAATATAAAAGATAAATCAATTGTCTTTTACCTTGTCTCACTGAAGTGTTTTGCAAATGCTATTTTAATAGGTTCCATTCATGTAGTACTTGGTTTCTTTCATAGTTATAGTGCTACATCAGCTTCAAATACATGTTTCTTATTAAGAACATTCTACTATCCAGAAATGTAAGATATATATTGTAAGACTGTAAAAACTACTTCACTTCCTCCTTTTCACATATATAACCAAGACATCACTTAGAATATGATTCAAAATACAAAACATTACTCCAATTAAGTAAAAAATATTTTTAGCCATAAACCAACACTGTGTTATATTTACAAACAAGAATGTATTAATTACTGTAGCCACAAGCCTGTAGCAATATGAATTCTAACCATCAAGGCAGATCATAGATCTGTATCAGTCCAAGTTAAATAAAAAAACCAGTTCATTACTGTAGCGACCTCTGAAATACATGAAATGCAAATCTTATGAAACCTGATACAGTTTCACAGCTGAGAATGCAAGTTTTCTGAAGATACTTCTCCGTATCATTTCCCTTTTTATCAGTTTTCATCAACTTCTGTGACAGAAAAAACCCTCAAAAGTGAGTGAAACAGTCTCCTACTTTTGGATGGGGTTTTCTTGTTTGTTTGGGGGTTTTTTGGTATTTTGTGGGGTTTTGTTTGGGTTTTGTTTTTGTGGGGTTCTTTTAATGTTATTATTTGTTAACATTCTTCTTTTCTTTTTTAAAGATGGTGGTTGGTGGGTTTTATACATTCAAAACTGCCATTTTTTCCCTGATTCAAAATAATACAGATTTGGACCTAAGTTCAGGAATAGATATGAAAAGTAGAGAATAAGTAAAAAGAAAATAGATGCAGGATGAAAAGCAGGTATGAACTGCCATCATCAAAAGTCAACATATTACAAGAATTCCTATCAATCAAGGATCTGATTCCAAACAATACTCTACAGTTTCCTTATCAGATTCTTAAAGCAAAGTGTAAAAATAATGTCTGCTTGAGGAATGTATGAATAAATCTAAGTATTATGCTTTCTCTAAAGAAATTACTATAATTACTAATATAAGCAATTTCTGTTCTTGTGCATAGCACACATGTTATATATTCTCTAGCAACTATAATTCCTTAGCTCTCTGTGCCATATGAAGTAAGATATGTGCTATACTTTTAACTGTGTTCTCTGTCTAGACCCCAGGCAACAGAAATATGCAATTCTTACAGGCAACTAACATGGTCACTAGAGCTGTTGAATGCACTTATTGATTGTACACAGTATGAAGACAAGAGTGAAAGAACAGTGGGAGAAAAGGCAATTCTTTGTCACTAACTCTCAGTTAAGAGGTTATATTATGTGTGCCAAATGTTATGGGAATTAAAACAGATCAATTCCACTTGCTTTTTGACTTCCTTGAAGTCATATTCTACTTGGTCATACTGCAGGGAATGAGTGCAGGGAGCTACAGGGACAGGATTGCTGTTCTTGTCAAAAGTGCACGAAGTGCCACAAAAACTCCCCATTGTCTTTAACTTTTAATATAGTAGGCAGAAAAAGGCAAAAGCAAGAAATACTGTCTGAATCACAGACACTTCTGTAATTCCCTTACTGCCACTCTATAATATGGACAAGGCTTAACATCTCAGCACTTCTACTACAAAGTAATAGTCTTTGCATATATCTTCTCTTAGAGAACAATATAATAAACAATATCCATTACAAAGGCAGTGAACCCCTTCTATTATGACAGTAGCTCAAATATGCCTTCTACAGAAAGACATTTATATCAATGATAACTATAAACAATATGGGGATTTGGATTTTTGTTTGTTCTTTTCCTCCCATTTGTCCACTTGCCTTCTTTTTCCAGTGCTATAATGTATAAAATGGAGAAAAAAAAAAAACAAGACCAAAAAAATTAACAAAATAAAGGTACAGAGAACATGATTAAAGGGGTTTCCCCCCCCCATGTTAATTATTCATTAACCTGGGGACATGCGACTCAGCATGCAAGCAGACAAAACTGTGTGATAGGGTCCTCTGCTTTGGGGAGAAGGACCAGGGAGTCCTAGTGGACAACAGAATGACCATGAGCCAACAGTTTGTCCTTGCATCTAAGAAGGTCAAATGGCATTCTGGGATGCATTAGGAAGAGCATGGCCAGCAGGTTGAGGGAGGTTATCCTCCCCCTCTACCCTGTGCTGGTGAGGCCTCACCTGGAGGTTCCCTGTTGCTCTTGAACTGGGGAGCCCAAAACTGAACATAGTACTCCCCATGTGGCCTCACTGGGCCAAGTAGAGGGGGAGAAGAACTCCCCTTGACCTGATGGCCACACTCTTCTTAATGCACCCCAGGATACCATTGGCCTTCTTGGCCACAAGGGCACACTGCTGGCTGATGATTAACTTGTTCTCCACCAAGACTCCCAGGCCCTTCTCTGTTAAGTTGCTTTCCAGCAGGTCAATCCTTAACCTGTACTGCTGCATGGGGTTATATATTATGGGTACAGGACTTACACTTACCCTTGTTTAACTTCATTAGATTCCCCTCTACCCAACTCTCCAATCTGTCCAGGTCTTGCTGAATGACAGCACAGCCTTCTGCTGTGTCAATCCTCCCAGTTTTGTATCATTAGCCAATCTGCTGAGGGTACATTTCATCTCTTCATCCAGGTCGTTGATGAATATGTTGAATGAGACTGGACCCAGCACTGACCTCTGGTGAGCACCACTAGCTACAAGTCTCAAACTGGACTCTGTGCTGCTGACCACAACACTCTGAGCTCCGTTGTTCAA
Organism: Actenoides lindsayi; assembly: GCA_025331215.1. Taxonomy (NCBI): domain Eukaryota; kingdom Metazoa; phylum Chordata; class Aves; order Coraciiformes; family Alcedinidae; genus Actenoides; species Actenoides lindsayi. The sequence goes on from WTSP01021014.1 coordinate 61,273, forward strand.
CCAGTTCTCAATCTGTGCCACTGTCCACTCATCTAACCCACACTTCCTCATCTTACCTAGGAGGATATTATGGGAGACAGTGTCAAAAGCCTTGCTGAAGTCAAGGTGGACAATATTCACTGCTCTCCCCTCATCTACCCAACTAGTCAGAGGCTATCAGACTGGTCAAGCATGATTACCCCTTGGTGAATCAATGCCAACTATTCCTGATAACCTTCTTTTCCTCCACATGTTTAGAGATGACCTCCTTCTTCTTAAATGTTTTCACAGATGTGCTGATGGGCTTGGCCAGCAGAAGGTTCATCTTGGAGCCAGCTAACATTGGCTCTATCAAACATAATGGAAGCTTCTAGCAGCTTCTCACAGAAGCCATCCCTGTAGCCCCCTTGTTACAAAAACCTTTACAAGCAAATCCAATACAGTAGTATAGAGAAGAAAAATTGACTTGCTTCATCATGATAAAAGTTGCAACCTGATGTAGGTAAACAAACAGTCTTTTTTAAGTAATCAGCAGGCATCCCGAGAATCAATGACATGAAAAGGCAAAATGCTGTATAGGCAGTGAGAAGTGTGAGAAACAGCCCTGCTGACATCAAAGTTAGAGGAGCAGGGTGAGGAGGCACCTGAGGCACCCCAACAGAGATTTCTCTGCAGCAACTGGAGAAGGTTATGCTGGAGCAGATGGACATGCTCTGGAGGAAGCTGCAGACCATGGAGACCCCATGCTGGAGAAGGTTTATCTTGAAGGACTGCAGTCTGTGGGAAGGACCCACACTGGAGCACAGGAAAAGTATGTGGAAAAGAAGTAGCAGAGAGGAGCTGTCATGAAGTGACTGCAACCCCTCATTCCCCATCTTCCTGTGCTACTTGATGATGAGAGGCAGAGGAGTTAGGAATGGAGAAGCCAAATTGATCCTGGGAAAAAAACGTGTTCTTAATTTTGTCTTTGTTTCTCATCATCCTACTCTAGTTTTGATCAGCAATAAATTAAACTACCTTTCCCCTAGTCAAGTCAGTTTTGCTAGTGACGGTAATTAGTAAGTGATAGTACTGTCTTTATCTTGACTCCCTGCACTTTTCCATCTTCTTTCCTTCCTCTGTCAATCCTGGTGAGGATGGGAGCAGCTGGGTGGGCATATGGGATCTGGCCAAAGTCAACCCACCGAAATGTCATATAAGAATCTGGAGAAAGTAATCATTACTTCTAAAAATATCCTAATCCCATTTCAGTTATAATTCAAATATGAGCTAGTTTTACCAATGATTTCTGGTTTGCCACCAAAAGGACAACCCAGATGATCTTTTATGTATTCCTTTTGCTGGTCTCTATCACAGTGTTTGCATTCACATAGTTGTCTGAAGACACAAGGTATGGGACTGATCAGCCTCAAAACTAATCTCAGAAAGAAGAAAGCAAGTTTCAACAACAGCAACATACTGACCCTCCTCACTATGTAGATTCATGACTATTTGTGAGCAAATCAGCTTTTATCTAGACTAAAATACTTAAAATATCCAAAGCACAATTAAATTCACAACAATGTCTGCAGATAGACTGTACAGCTTTTTCTGAAAGGAGAAAACTTACCTTCTGTTTAAAGATGCTTGATATATATGATTTGGATATACATCACATCTTTCAATAACTTTCTACAGACATACATAAAATATCAACTACTCTAGGTAGGTTACAGACAGAGGTGATACGTAGCACGCAACAAATAATTTTATAGGAAAAACAGTCACATTTGCTAAATGTAATGTCATGTATCCTAACATGTATTTCAAAGGCAACTCCACTCCCATTAACTCTGGAATTTACTGGTTTTGGAAAGACAGACAAAGAAAAAGTAGTCATCTGCAAAGTTAATGCAATTTTTTTGTGTGTGTGTAAAAATATGAATTCCAAATATAGATCTTCTCTGTGTCCATTTTTTTATTTGCTAAAACTGAACACTAACATGAATTTCAGAGGAAATAGGATGAAGATAAATTAAATGGGATAAATTAAATGTGACAGTATGCTATCATTGGAAATTGTAGAAATTCCATAATGCTGGAGGACAGGTTTAGATCCCTATGAAGGATACATTTCTTATTAGCCAAAAAGTTTAAAATACTTGAGAGCTAAAATAGACAACAAGGCTGAAAACACAATCTCAGTCTCTCACAATGAATAGTCCAACTGTATTTCCCTCCATTACCTATTGACATGAATGGTGCATTCTATTAGTAATATAGCATCAATCCCAGAGATGTATTGTACAACTACATTTAAATAATTACCTTTTGATGCAAAACCTTAGTCTTGATGTAATTTCTATAATGTTACTGATTTCAAGGACAGAAGACTTTTGCAGAGAAATCTGCATCATGTTAGGAACTGGTTGTCTTGTACCAGTCATAGACAAGAGTGAGGTTTTGGTTGTATTCTCAGGAACAGAATTAAGACTCAAAACAGAGTCAAGTGCCAAGTGACTTTATTTGCCTGACAACAGGTTCACAAAGCAAAGAGAGAGAGAAAGGAAAGAAAGAAAGAAAGAAAGAAAGAAAGAAAGAAAGAAAGAAAGAAAGAAAGAAAGAAAGAAAGAAAGAAAGA
>WTSP01021015.1:7943-36807 GCA_025331215.1 Actenoides lindsayi
ATTCCATCCCCCTGCACAAAAAAAAAAAACAACAAACCCAAAAAAAAAAAAAAAAAAAAAAAAAAAAAAAAAAAAAAAAGGAATGCACAACGGATTGGATATGCAGGACCTCACTGCCACTATTCTAAACCTCCAAAAGTTCTGCAAATCCAGAACTGATCAAAAGCTGCTGTCAGGGCCCTGTAGCCAAAGCCAGCATCTCAGGCATTCTGCAGTTGAGTCAGGCTGTGGGGCAGGCACTGCACCGGGAGCAGTGATGGGAAATCATTTTTGCTCCTCCATGCTCTGCACTCAAGTGACTGCAGAGACCCGGCCAGAAAAGGCACCTTATCTCGGCACATGGTAACTTGCCAGTCTGAATGTTCATTATCTTCTAACTGTAACGTACCAATGTACCAACGCATAAAAGTCAGCCCTGAAGAGACAGCAACAAAAAACCAAAGTGCAGTTGTAGGTCTCCTCACAGCAGAGATGTGCAAGCCAAATAGCACTAGTTCCTTCCCAACTAAGAATTTAAATTTAGAGAAAAAGTACAGCAAACTTTTCTCCAGTACCTACACGCTGCTTGCTTCTCAAGGTTGCATTTACACTGTCTCAGAAATAAGAATTCAAGAAGCAATGGAACATGACCATCTTTCAAGATGCAGCAGAAAGTATCTGAATAAGAGACAGTATCACCCACTGAAACATTAGTATAACCTACAGAGAGCAATAAAAATTATGTAGCAATAAAGGACGAAGCACTGGAAAGAAATGAACAGAAATACCACTTAATTTATGATACACAAGGTAGGAAGCAAATTAAGGCTTGCACAAGCACATGGGTGGCTGATGAGTTTAATAATTTGTGTTGAGGACTAAATGACTTTTTAAAATATCATTATTTATAAAGTGCTCCCCTGCTTGTGATTTTTTGGTATTCTAAAGCACTCCGAAGAATTTTGGAGAATAAACAAGCAATGTGAACAGCCAGCATGGTTTTTAGAATCACTCAAACAACAAAGGAAAGTATGTGTAATAAGAACAAGAAACAGATGGGGGATACATACTGTAAAACACCAGAATGGGGAAAGAATTCATACTATATATCCTCAAAAGCCAAAATATAATGAGAAGTTGAATGTTATATGCCCTAAACTAACACAAAATAAAAAGCCCATTCCCTACCTCCCTATGTGAAGCAGGATGAAAGTGAGCACTTTGCTCTTCAGAGAGGCAGAGGCTTATACTTCTAGTTATAACAAGATTTAAAGACGACAGCAGAGCATATGCAGTACCTATAGCCACAAAAAGGTATTTTGGAGGCCTGAAGTGTGCCTTGCTGAGGAAGCACTGAAAACAAAAAAAAAAAAGGGGAGCATCAAAATCCAAAGCTATAAAGATACTGTGAATACTGAAAAGGTTTGCTGCCTCCCAGTACTTCAGTGTTCCACTGTGTTAACACATCTGAAGTCTGTATTTACAGAAGTTAATATTTTAGTAGCTATTTGCTTGTATGCAAAATAAAACCATAGCTTCGTTTATACTGGATAAGCCTACAGACTTACCTCACTGTCAAATGTAGCTGCAATTGGAAAATATGGTCAAAATTATTAGTGGGAGTGATGCTTTCAAAGAATGTGATAGCATGCACTTCATTTACTTGGGAAACCAGAGGTGCTAGGCTTTTTTTTCCTGATGCAGTTCAAAAAACTAATTTAATAATTATGCATTTATTCAAAACACCAGGAAGTAGTATAGTATCATACAGACAAAGATATTATGCCAGCCAGTATTATATAACCTTAGGAACCTCTTGTAAAAATGAGACATGTTAAAATAAGAGTCTCAATTTTCTAATGCCAGTATTATCAAAACGCTTCCAGACCACCCTACACACCTTCTTAAGAGAGATGAAAAAAAAGCAAAAAACAAAACACTCAAAAAAAAACCCCTAAAGAGTACTATTGAATAAAATAAATTCAGACAAAACAGATTTCTAGGATGAAGCCCATGCACAGTTACTCATAGTCCATATTGCCATCAGCAGTCTTACTGTCTTTATTGGACACGTTTTAGAATAAATATTCAAATGATAAAATTGCTGCTCTGTCATCAAGACACCTGATAACATGTTTACAGAGCAAGTTTTTTGATTTACTGTTATACCAGATTTTAAAATGCATTACAACAACAACAAAACTATAACCAGTCTGAATATTTTATGGGAATATTTTACCTTTTTTCATAGGACTTTGAATCGCATATGCAGACTCCAAATGTTGTAATTTGGCTTGCAAACCTGTAACCTAATTTTAAAAAGGGCAGATAAGAGAGAAGAGGTAATATGAAAACATTGCTTTTGAACTGTCTCCTCACAACACACAGCATTTACGCCTACTTATTTAAGGAATAAATACCAGCTATAATTTTTTACTTTTCTGATTACTGTCTCAGTTATATTTTGGAAAAGCCCAATGAAACAGTGAGATAAAATACAAGCCATCCAGAATGTCTCAAAACACTTTAACAGCTCTATTAAAATAATGCAGACATATAGAATATTAGGGCTCTTACTGCACCATCAACTTCTAGCCACTCACTGCGCTGATCTTTAACTTAATGGCACATTATGACATGCAGCTTTGTTGTAAGAAAATGCCACAAAATAGGGTGTTGTGTTACAAAAATGCCATAATTCCAGAACGCCTGCAGTTCCTAACTGGATAGGTTTTACATATGTTCCTGAAATTTCATAGCATTGAAACTGTTCTATGTTTTCTACTCCTGATTCAACATAACTATATGTGAACACTAACCTTCCTTTTTCATAGGACATTAACTTATTGAAATTTCAAACATAAAATCCTTGGTCTTTTAAAAGTAAGCCCTGAGGTGACCTGAGAAAAACTGGAGGCAAAGGAAAGGAGGAAATGAGAAATGAGGACTGTTAGAGAGTGCAAGCATGATAAATTCCTTTCCTGTTACCCGCATATAATTGATGCTACTGCTGAAATGCAATGCATTTTGAGGTTCTTCTCTTTTTTCCTTCCCTTTTTTTTTTAAAAAACAAGCAACCTATTGGTTAAACACACACAAGACAATTCTCTGTTCTTCATCCATCCTACCTGTGTTTATACTACTTCCCTCTAAAGGGGTGGAATACCTTGTGTACCAACCTATACATCAGACGAGATTATAGGAGTAAAAATACTACTCTATTATTGCACTCAATACAGGAAAAAAAACCCTGCCTCTGCTATCTTAAGATATTTTTTCCTAAACTAGTAGGTCGTTCCTGGATATATTTCTGAAAAAAATAAAATAATATACAGTAATACAGGAGGTTAAAACAAGAGGTTTCTAAAGGCACAGATGGAAGCATGTGAATTTGTGGGAATATCACCCTTTCCTTAAGCTGTTGACACAAAGTGTAACAGGGTCTGCATACTGGTGACTCATGTAGAGCAGTACTTAGCACGTACAGCCTGAGAACTACAACTTTGTGGCCCTAAGTTGCACATACTTTCAATATTAACATTTCTCCAAATATCATGAAACTTATTAAAATATTCTGCTTCAAACTACTGAGTTGCTTTAACAGAAATATCCTGTGTATTTACCAAAGGAAAACCCAAAAGCATTCCTTACAGCTTTGCAAGTGGCATTCACCATAGCTTTACCTGTCCAACTGCTTTGTCTCTCTCCAAACTAGTCAACATTTTCTGTCTCAGTGTAGTCTGATATTTTTCAGTCAACTGCTTCAGCACTGGTTCATACGATGCATAGTGTGCCTTCAGCCTGCGAACACAGAAGAGGACAAATGACTCCTCAAAGACGAGTTCAATCAGAGATTTATGTTGGCATAAATTTTTTGCATCCCCATATAAATGAATAAAAGTGCCAAAAGGGCAACACAGAGAAGACAGGAAAGGTATTGTGTATGTAACCACCCAACCTTTGTACACATACTGCACATTGTTGTTCACTTCTGTTTTCTTGCGGGTGGATAATATTTCATTGGAAGAAAGAGAATTATGGCTATTATCTAACTACCAAGATCCTAATCCAGACAAAACAGTTGTAATATGATTACTATTTCTTTCTCCACTTTTCTGTTACATGTAGAATACTTAACCACTTTAATTGTTCAAACCAACTACAAGTCACACACAATCTCTCCAGCAATAACACACCATGAAAAGCTTAAAAAAATACTGCATTTTGCAAAAAGCTGATACACAGAGGGCAAATCAGTGAACAGTGCTCTTGCATTAATACATATGGATTTCAAGGTTAAAGACATAAAACACTTAGCTGCTATTACAGGCATTGATTGATAACAGTATCAGCAAAATTCTGAATTGTGTGGAGCTGCAGATATAAGCCACTCCCCAATGTTATTTTAGAACAAGTGTTGGCATAAACATGTGCAAAGAACAGATTCTAAAGTTTCACCTGGCCCACAATATAAGAGTTCTACTCAGAGACAAAATAGCACAATAGTTAATAGAAAACTTTGATAACTCCAGAAAGACAAAGTTATGGAATTAAATATAAAATAAATTATGATAGCTCAGTACCAATGGACTAGGTTTTGGACTTATCTGCAACCAAAGCAACATAGCAAGTGTCACACAGGAAGGTCAAGATGTCAAAGGACAGAAAATATCAGCTACAAGAATTATGAATGCAAAGGTTCTGAACTCAGTGTGATACCAGTTACCCTTAAAATGGATGAAAGATTTAAACCCAGAAATCACTACATATTTATGGAAAGATTAAAGAAAACATTTATATTTTCAGCTATTAGAAACACTATGTACTTACTAATACTGCATCACACCATGGAAAATATAACAAAAAATCATTAGAAATTGTTTAAGAGATGTGGCAGAATGGTCAGATGGAACTGGTAGTTACCAGGACACTAACTAAACACAGCTATCTTTACTTCAGCACTTCAAATACCATGATGTTATCTCATTATCAGGCAACAATCAAAGACATTCTCTTTAATGCAACATGTATAGTAATTAGAAGAATTCCTTACCTTTTAATGTCACAAATAAGCCTGTTTTTCTCCTGGATCACTCGCTTATGATGCATTCGATGGAAGTCACGTTCTTTCTTCATTTTTAGAAAAGCCTCTTTTGCTTTGCTACATGTAAAGACAGAATGCAAGAGAAATACTAGTCTCTTCCTATTAAATTTATCATCAAGGTATGTTGAACATATCAGAGAATGGTAGGGGTTAGAAGGAACCTCTGGAGACCATTGAGACCAACCCCCCTGTCAGAACAGGAACACCTAGGGCATGCCACACAGGAAGATGTCATAACACAGAGAACTAACTTTCAGATCTGCACATGCAGAAGTTAGAAACTTTTGGTAGTATGCCCTGTGGCGGAGAACATGTACGTTTGAAGTCTTTTTGCTGCTAGATGATGTACAAGAGTCATGGGTACTCTTCACCTTTCCTCAGCTCCTTCAGACAGAATCCATAAGGATTGTGGCATTATAAATCTCAGTTTAGGTCAAGCTTACTTTAAGCACAAGCAATCTTCAAAGTATGTATTCAAATTAGAGGTGATCAGAAAACAATATTCTTGTTGTGGGTTTAAAATTCTACATGCAAGTGTATTACAATACTAATTTTCTACTAACTACATCACATCTGGAGCCCAACATAATGGTACATGCTAGGAGGACATACACAGAAAGCTAACTCTATCCTTGCCTTGCAAATGCATGCATTTAGAGAGCTTACTGGGGGGGGGAATAATTAATTGTGCTAGAAAAATTCTAGGTACTATTTGTGCGTATTTGCAGATTGTTCCCAAGTGTCGCCTGTATGCAACAGCAGGAAGCAAAAGGAATCCATTTCAAAATTAATTGCAAACATACTGATAACTTGTTATTCTCTAAGCATTTTCTACGCAACACCCTGAGATACTCTGCTCCAGAACAAAAACCACTCTGCATACTCTCTATATATTCCTTGTCTTGACTGATATGGGTTTGGCAGGAAAGATTAGTAGATTAATTGTTTATTTGTAAAGGAATATTGAAATTACCTACCACAGAAATCAGGTATTTTCTCTTTGCAAAAGTAAAGCTCAATTCCTCTCCAACACGAGTTCAAGAGTTAGGAAAACCACTATGACAATGGAGAATGCCAAAAGCCACAGACCCAGAAAGAAGATTTGCCACTGCCAGGGCATTATATTTTCTTGTAAAAATAATTTTTTATATATATATATATATATATGCATTTGCTATATTTATTAGCTATAGAAAGTACCACATTCGTATGTATACACTTATATGCAAATTGTTGCTTGTAGCAGGAACAGTTGGAAAGACCTAAATACAAGCACTGAGAGTTAATGCCGCTATTTATCAGTCAAAGCTGAGAAAAAGCTGACAGGGAAGTGACAAGGAGCAGGGTTGCACAGGCAGAAACACAGTGAAAAGGTGGTTTTTAGGTGTTTTTTTATTCTTGTAGGTATGGTTGGACTCAGTGATCTAGGAGGTCCTTTCCAACCATGATCATTCTGTGATTCTGTGAAAAGCTCACAGAAGTTGTGGGCACACGCATAGCTTTGCCTCTGCACAGATACTGGTATTGGGATACAAAGTACGGATTAATGATTCTGCTCAAGCTCCTATGAACAAATGAAACATTTGAGGTAAATGACTCAGCGGTCTCAGGATAGTTTGGTACAACACCACTCACAAAATCTGACTTGCTGTAAGATCTTGAATACAAAACCTGCCCCTTCAGAGCTAGGCAGATGGCTTGCTCTGAAAGATGTTGCTATAGCCATAGCTAAGTCAATAACCATTTCTTTTAGTGAAGATATATATCAAAGACTGCAGGTCTCTCCATTTAAACCTTTCTCAAGCAAGTAGTTTTATAAAAACAGCAGGAGGAGAGAGTCCAATAAATCCAAGTAGGGGTTTTCAAAGGTGAGTTAAATGCCCTGTTTTCACTGAATTTATGTGAGACTTTATCGCCCAAGATACTGCAAGTTGTAGTCCTAAAATTTTAATTGAAGTAAAGACAGGTCTTGTAAGCATATGCTCCCGTGTATTTACTCTCTCTAGCTTTTATAACATTTAGCAGCAAGGATGCTAAGTGTACGACGTAAACAGATTTATTTAAATATGACGCACAATACAAAAAGTGCACACTTCATTTTTTTCATGGTTTAAGTGGAGAAATATTTGCAAGAATAGTTAGATTTTGGCACAGAAGTGGGAGATCAGGTGAGAATTTTATTGCTGGTGACAGCACTAACAGTAATAATAAATATGATTTCCAGGATTGCTTTATATTTTGACTGTTGCTGTATATTTGTGAGCATGCCTCCAAAAATCAGGACAGAAAGGTACCTGCAAACATTTAAACTTCGCAACTGATATTTGTGAACTCAGTTACAAACCTCACACAAAAGCTGTACCCAAGTTACATTCTATCTACCCAGTAAATTCCTAAACATTTTAAGCACTTAAAAATATCACAGTTCATAGTCCCTGTGATTAACACAATCTTAAACTTGATACACCATTATGTTGTCTACCTACCTGTATAAACACAAAGGCAATACAAGGGGTTTGGCCATAGGAGAACACCAAAATATATGGGATTCAAGCTATTTTAAATCATCAAATTGGCAGAGTCTGATATTACTGCGAAATTACAATCTATTACTCAACTCAAGCACATACTACTAAATATTAAGTGCTTGAATGACAAATTTCCACTGAAGACAATAAATTAAGATTAACTAGTATCTTGTAAGAGTTAGTTTTCAGAAAGTTATTTTCAAATATTTCTTGCATATTGGAAAGAATATCTATGCTTCCATTAGAGAAATGCTGCAGCAGTACCCAACATCCATTACCAATCAGGGCTCAACTGTAGCCTTCAAGATACACGAGTAAACAGGAGTACACTTCATGTATACTTTAACTACGGTCACAATACAACCCAGTGTAAAATTAGTTTTGATTTCTATCACAACACTATGCCTAGTTTTAGAATCATAGAATCATGATTGTATGATATTTAAATAAAGCTTAATAGTGTATCTAAACCTTAAGGTAATAACTTAAGGTAAAGCTCCCTTAGCTTTAGCTGTCAGATAAAAGAATTATGCTGATATTTCTTTTAACATATGCATTCAGGGAATTTGTTACACCTCAAGATGCGTTCAGGCAGTGGACAACCTATTAGAACTATGTACTCACTGTCTACAGGAAGTGAAGCTGATGGTGATTTTCTCTTTAAATAATGAAACACTACAGCCTGCAATCTACCCTATTTTCCCATCTGCTTGACATGCAATCATGTAAATATATTATTAAAATACCCAAAATACAATTACAGTAAGCTTCTAGGCTCTGAATCTCTTCCACCAATTGCTAAACAACATTAGAACAGGAGATAATTGGTTTACAGTCATTTACCCTGGGCCCCCATGCTGCCTAAGTCCCAAATAACATCTCTTTTCTGCAAGATGGCTGTTGGGAGTACCAAGCTCAGAAATACCAAATGTAATTAAAAGCTGTCTTCAAATAAACTTCACAGCACTGTAATTCACAATGAAAGTTTGCTGACTAATTACAGAGCAAAATATGAGGCTTTCTTTGCTCGCAAATCCTTGGTTTCTAACCACTGAAATCAGCAAGCTCTTAGGCACTCTGTTTTCAGCATAAACTGCTGAATTATCTCCCAATACCTGAAAACTCAAATGGTCATCCAGGGAATTCTGGCTCCTGCTGGAATATTTGCTTTCTCATAGCAAAGGTACTGACTGCAGTTGTTGAATGTATGAAAAAGAAAAATGTTGTTGATGGTCACTAGAGTAAATGGATTTAGTATAGAGTAGTATGACCAGGTTTATCCAAGAGACACAAAAGAACACCCTGTTTAGGTTTCCTCACACAGCAGATTGTGAAAAAGCAGGGCACAGTTTCAGTCTATGGATTTATATATTTTTCAGCACCATTCACTTCAGTGAGCATTGGGAGTTTTATTTAACAGATAGCCTGTAAAAACCTAGCATATTGGCAATGCCTCTTCCCTCTCCTGCCTTCTCCCTGCTGCACATGATCATGTCATCTTTCAGCCTTTTAACTAGACATCTGCTATCATAAATTTTCTGGCACTCCATAGAGTATATAGATAATCTTATGGGAAAAACCCAACACATTCACAACCGTGGTGAAATGGTTTTGAGCTTTATGTAGTAATGCAACAAACCTAGGAAACTCTTATCGAGTCGTAATCCACTCAGATTATTTTGCTGTAGCATCTTCTGCATCATACCGCGGGGGGGAGGGGGTGGAACAAACAAAAAAACCCCAAAAACACAAAAATCAGGAAAGCCTGCTAAAATTTCAGCATGGCCAAATTTTGTCTTTTCTCCATTTACTATGCATTACTGCTTCTTACTCTCCCACTCACATGAGACACAACCCCTAACTATCTGTTGTCCAAAGATGCAGAGTAAAATAAAGGAATGTTTTCCATATGGCTCATCTCCCAGTACATTTAGACAAAATATTTCACTTGATTATTAAAGCTGTTCACTTAACTATTAGAGTATTAATCTGAAAATGTGAGAAATCATAATCATTGGAAATGAATTTGTCCTTATCAGCAGCAATGACTATTTAAGATCTGAGTAGCTATTTTTCATATACAGTAACAATCTAAATGAAAATTAGTAGCTCGAACAATCTTGAGGAAAATCAAAGAGGAGTTACCTTTTTTTATAGCTCCTTATTTTAAAACTATGAACTGGCAAAACTGAAGTGAGCACATTAGTAGGTCTCAGGGTAAATTCAGTGAACACATACATGTGCATACATATTCTTCAGAGAATGTTACCTTACATATAGTTTATTACTGCATCTCTCCACCATACAGGCTACATAATGTAACTCTTATGACCAAAGTACAATTGACTTGCAAAATCAACTACTAGAGTGTATGCTTAAGTATAATGATGGTAATTTACACTGACATACCATTTACCACCAGGACCAGAGTTAGAGATTTTTTTGCAATTAAAAAAAAAAAAAAAAGAAGAAGAAGTGTATAATGTTTTTTTTCCTATGTTGGTATTTTGTGGTAGCTGTAATTTATAGTGTTGTATTTTAATACAAAATGCATATAACCATTTCTTTAGTTCTACTACCAAAAAAATGAGTATAGTACATAATTTGCTGTGATTACTGGATATTGAAAATTAGTTTCTACAGTCCAATAAATACAAATAAAAGAAATTAAGATTTAGGTTTCTAACAGAACTCAAAGAAACTTGAGCTTTACTCATAAATGTCACCTATAAGTAAAAATATGTGCAGCCAGCATAACAAACAGGATCTTATTATTTCCATTAAGTATTTGGGTTTACTTTATCCGGCCACTTACTACTGCATATTAAAGTTTCATTAAGGCCAAATAACATACTTTGCAGCAAGTTTATAGTTTTCCAAATCTTTCCTCAAATGCATATTCTCATTCTCAAGTTGCTGGTTGCGGGTATACACAGAGGGGACCAATCCACTATCTTCGGCTGTGATTACACCTCTCTCTATGAGTTCATACCTGGTAGAAAAAAAACAAAACCAAACCAACAGATTTTATTCCATGTTTTCTTTTTTTTTTTTCCCCCCAATTCACTGATGTCTCCTTTCTCATGCTAGCACTTACCTAAACCGAAATCACAAAGATAGTTATCTCCTTTAATGATCATTAACAATTAGCAACAGTACTACCACATTGTGTTCTAATTTACTGCTTTTCATTCTAAAATGTATTACTGCTCAAATACACGTGTCAAAAGATGTCCTGTTTAACATAGCACGTGAATTTAAACAACTGTTCTTTTCTTCCTCTCTTCCAAACAGCTTAAATAAAAGATAGGAGAAAAAAAACTTCTTGTTCAAATAACATTTGCATATGCAGTCCTTTTTACCTCATATGCTCAATTATATGCAAGATTTCATTTGGTTTTTAGGAATCAATTATGACGACAAAGCTGCAGATAATCTGGATGAATGATTCTACGAACTATCTTCACTATGGAACAGAGCTCATCTAAGGAAATTCTTCATTCCTTCCTGTTTACTTATGTTGTCCTCTCCTTATTTAATTATATTTACCAATATTTACCTAACTTACTTGACCCCAAGAAAACATGCTTCCATGATGTAGAAGCCTGAAGGCCGCTTTAGTTAAATATCTGTACAGATTAACTTGCATTTTGAGAAGTAAAAGGAATTTGGAGCAGTGCATAATGCTGTGCAGCAACCTAGAAGTCTCCATAGCCCCCGGCAATGGAGTCTTCTCTATCAGTCCCACATCTTTTAGGACTATCCATCTTTTGGTAAGATGCCAATAAAACTAAGAATTCACAGGCAGTGAAAAGGACTTAGGCATTGACACTATTCATTTTAGGCTTAAAGGCATTTAAATACAGAGCAACTGAAAGTATCCAAGTACCTCCTATAGAAAAAAAAAAAAAAAAAAAAAGAGCAATGATACTAGAAAGGATTCACAAAAGCTAAATTTGATTTTTAAAAAAGTGGGACTCGCTATACAAGAGAATCATGCCTGTTCAAGGAGTGATTAGAAGCTATCAGAATTTATGACAGTATTTCAAAAGGCATCAAGATTCAAGTCTACATGCACAAGCGTAAGATGGTTCTGTGCAAGCAGACACTGCAGAGGGGATTCCAGAGTCCAGTACATATAGGTACAAAACATCTGCTTCATCTAATTCTGTCCTGGGAGGAAGAAGAGCAAGACCTTCAGTTGGTATGAACTTCTATACACCCACTGAAGACAATAATAAAGTGTATTACTGTAGCCATGATATCAGTTCAGCATAGGTTCAATGGAGTTATAAATAATTTCTATCAGATAAAGACTATAACCCCACAATGTTCTTCCCTGCTGGTCTTCACAGAATGGTTGGGGTTTAAAGTTGGTTTGTTTTTCCATTTTTTTGCTTGAGTTTTTTGTTGTTGTTGTCTTTGGGTGGTTTTTTTCTTACTTTTTTTTTAATAATCTTTTTTAAAATCTTGACTGCAGTTGTAAAGTATTCTGTGTAGGAAAACTCACTAGAAGGAGTAACATGAACATTACTTGCATTTTCAGGTGAATATCTTGAACCTGTGCTCCCTTCCCTCAAGTAATAAGAAAGCATGAAAAGAACAGTAATAATTAGAAATGATACTAAATGCTATGTCCTGCACTTAGACACAAGCAGCAGATTTGAAATAAGACAGTAAGTATAGCATTCCTGTATCTGTAAAGCATGTTGTTTGTAGTGTTTGTAGAATAAGGGATTTTGAAAAAGTGTTTGCAGAATTAGCGATTCCTACTTGACAAGCAACTTTTATTTAATATCCTCAAAACAAATTCCAGAGAATGTTAGAAACTCTCAAGTCAAAATGACTTCCTACAGATCGCTGCTTATCTGCATTCTGTGGCTACTTCTGGGAATGATCATTTCTGTGAATTAAGCCATCACTCACATTCACCACCAGCAGATGAAAGGCTTTTGAAAAGTTAAACTGAACATGTCCACAGCAAAATTCATTCTATCATTGCTTCATTTTCTTAATACTAAGAAAGCTTAGTTGTCTTAAAAAAACACAAACGAACAAAAAACAGCCAAAAAACCCAACACTAAAAAATAACATTGACTGATGAGCAGGTACAACTCCTTAGTGGAAATACCATAAATAAGGGCACTTCTCATTGCAAATGATCACAACTCTATACTCCCTTATTTACCAGAAACATTTCTCCACTGAACACCTGAACTGCACCTCATGAAAACCATCAAGTTTCTGCATGAAGACACATCAGACATAGATAATGGATGAACTCAGCCTCCAGCAAAGCTAAAAACTCTGAAAGACAATTTTAATGAAACATAATTGATACCAATAAATTCACTATACCCTTGCCTAAGAATACTACTAATGTGGAAGACTTTTGTGCATGTAGCAGAAATGCAACAGAAAAGCTCACAACAAAATCGCATTGTGAAATCTCATTATCTTTCATCAAGCTAGTCCTGTACAACTGATAACTCCTACATAGCCAGCCGACTGCCAAAGAGCTATTGTTCTCACTTCTTTCCATTACAGAGGGGAGCTCTGATGCAAGTTAAATTAGTTAGTTCTGTGCGCACACAAGTATTTTTCTAAGCTTTTCAGAACAACTGAGTTATTGTTCTTGAATAGCTATTTAAAATTAATCAAGAATTTGGAAACCTAAGGAACAGATGGTCAGCTATGATTTTATGATCAAAGCCCAGTGCAGACTGACTAAAAATAACACTATATACATTCAATTGAATTCAAGTTTCTAAGAGTTATACAGGAATTGGGTTGCTGATAGGCCCTGCAATAGACTAACTTATACATATAGCTCAGGATAATCCTTTACCAAGGGATAACTCACCTAGAGATGCATTCAGGGATTAAAATTTCAAGTTTTAGCTTTTACAAGAGCTTCTTACTGAAAATTATTATTCCACTCGATAAACTCTTAAACAGTTTCAACAGCAGGCTAAGAAAGAAATGAGCACAGAAAAATAAAGCACTTTTTTGCCCCGATGTACTCCTGCAATCTATTATGGAATGTAAGTAGAAAATTTATATTATCTTGTTTTGAAGGCAAGAAAGTAGGTACATCCACATGCTTTACAAAATCAAACTTGAGGTTACTTCACTTGTCTTCTGAGCCTGTTTTAATCCAAAAACTCAATCTGTTTCAGTGTGATGTTGCCCTGGAAATGATAATCCTTCGTTTCTCTCAGGATCCGTGAAATCAGAGCACAACATACATCGATGTGACTGTGTGATTTCCAGGCCAAAGAGGACACTCAGGTCTGCCTGAAATAAGCAGATTGTTTCTACTGTCTTCAGGGAGCTGGGACATGGAGAATCATGACCTATATCCAATTTCTTCACTCGGCAAAGAGGAGTACTTTTTACCTTTACGCTCAGAGAAGACATAGTAGCTCTGTTGCATGTGCTCCGTTACGCACAACCCTGGCAACCTTTCCAAGGCATACAAAAGACAGACCTAGCTTTTAACCCTGCTTGGTCACAGAAGCTTCTTCATAAATTTTACCACATCAAACAGCACAGAATTCTCAAATCATGTCTCCATAATTAGTCTGCAGCTCTCCTTTTATTCACAAGCTGAAACACGGCCAGGTCTCTGGGAACACTTGGACATTACCAGCCCAATGAGTGTTCTAACTAATCATGGCGATAGCTCTGTGCGTATGTGTGAAAAGCAAATGATTCATCTGTTCATCAGACTGGCAAAGTGCTGCCAGCAGCAGGCAGCTCTTTGGGATTCAGAGGTGTAGGCTGTCAGCTGCGCGAATTTACAGTTGATAAGCCTTTGCACTACATACTCCAAAGCTGTCAATCCGGTATCTTTAATAAGCAACAAAATTACTATAAAGTCTTACATAGCAAAGGAATAGAAAAATGTAATGATAAATTTGATATTCTAAAAATAACTTAAGTCTTATTTTAAGTTCTTTAAAGTATAATGGCAAAAAAGTGTACATTCAAAAAAACTACCTAAGTAAAAAAAAATTTTAAAACTCCAACACACTACACATGTGGTAAAATTATTCGTTACATCGTAATATAAAAAGAGTAGGTTTAAAATAAAACAATCAAATCATGACATTTTCTCCAGCTAGATAGAACAGCAGAAAGTTTTCTCACTCTGAAATAAATAAAGATAATTTGATCCAATTTAAGTGACCTTTAGATCTCAGACAGACAATTATTTCAAAGCAAGCCTTTTGATAATTTTTCCTCTACATTAATTAATTTCTCATTTTAAATTCCATTAGTACTTGATCACCGCAGCATGAGAGCGAGAACATCGTCCCAATACATAATGAGGAACTCGAGTACACTAATCTGCTCTCACTTTCATTAATATTGTAAATTATCTATTTCAAACCAACATGAAACATTTTGAAGTAAGGTATTAATGCAGAAAAAGTCTCAATACAGTAAGATTAGATCCTGACAAGCTGAGCTCATTTGTAATACTACAGAAATTAAAAATATCACTTAGTGGAAAAAAAATAAAATAATATGTATAGCTAAGGATTTACAAGATCGGGCCTGCTAAGACCTGCACTTGCTCTGTTAAAAAGCAATTTGAATTTTTCCATTGATATAAATTCAAACTCTAAGTGCTTCAAAGAAAGCTGCGGTTTCATAAAAAGGTCGCTATTTATATCTGTCTAGTAATAATTATCTTTCCGCATAAAAACTATTAACCTTCAAACTTCATGCTATTCATATCAGTTCTTTTGTTGAAAAAGAATACAGAATTATAAACGATTCCTTAGAGAAGAGCACTAAGTCACATTGTTTCACTACCCAAAAGCAGCTCATTATTAGTTCCAAGAGCAGTGCCTGATTGGTGAGCTCTATGCTAGTACAACCAGAGCCTTGCAAACAACAGCAGCGATTCCTCATTAGAGCATGTTTCTAAGAAAATTTAAAAGCTTCAAGACTTTGTAGGAAATACCAAGACATTTCCAACTTTTCACATTTGCTAATTTCCAATTAAACAATTTCAAAAGACCTTATTAAAATTTTTGAACCTCTCATGTTTAAAGACTCACTGCATGATAATTTAAAGAGAGGTGTTTCCACTTCCCAGGGTCATTCCAGCTTAACTTGTGGATTCAACGCAAGCTTGTAACTGAATGCATTTCAACAGAACTTTATGACAAGTGTCATCTTTTGCTCCAAGACAACCCAGCTCTCCTCTCAAGGTTTGCAACACTCCTGGTACATCATTCTTCATCAATATTAAAGCAAGTATACATCCTTTGGGATTCCATATAAGAAAAGTGGCAGAGAAGGGAGTATTTAGACAAAGCTGCACATTTAAACTTGCGCACAAAGTAGGTACAAAATCCCTGCAATCTATAAAACTGAGAAAAAGAAGATAGCAACAGCTCAAGAGTTTACTCTTCTGATTACTATGTGAATTAAATTTCAAAAAGCAAAACCCAAATAAACCAAAACAACCCTACTGACTGATACACCAAAAAGTATAAAGAATCAAAAACTGTGATTATTCAACTGAAAATACAAGCAAGGTAGCTATGAAGAACATCCAAACCCACCCAAACAGTTAAGGTGCCAATACTATAGCATACTACAAACATTCAGTTAAAGCAGACACCGATGTTCTGGAAAGCAAGAAATAACAAAGCCACGTGATTTCTCAGCACTGCTGAAGTGAAATGCTGCTCATTTCATATTGGACTCATTTTATCCAATGATGACTTCTGCAGACTTCTGCAG
Organism: Actenoides lindsayi; assembly: GCA_025331215.1. Taxonomy (NCBI): domain Eukaryota; kingdom Metazoa; phylum Chordata; class Aves; order Coraciiformes; family Alcedinidae; genus Actenoides; species Actenoides lindsayi. Next base: position 24,318 of record WTSP01021015.1, read on the forward strand.
TGTAGCTGGGTTTAGTTTTTCTCGGTAGTCCCTTGGTAGTCAATAGAGAGTAGAATATACTTAAAAATATAACTGAATTCATGTGATCTTAAGAGATGGCTTAAACAACTCTGATGAGCTGCATCCTGAAAAGGAGTACTTCACTCCACAAAGGAGGCCTCAGGTGAGCACCTGAGGCTTGTAAATGTCTAGAGTTCAGTGAAATGCATACAATCCTGCACAGTTATCTCTTCAGGAGCTCCCTGGAGTCAGCTTTCTCAAATCCTGTTCTTTAAACAATAGTTTGCATCCTCATTCTCACCATTAATATATTTATTTGGTAAAACACTAAGTATTTAACAATGGTTTTTACTCAGAAGAGTTTTCTGGAAATATATCCTGGAAGTATTTCAATCTTGAGCCTCTACTTTCTCATTCTCAAAGTAACATGGTCACTTAAAATATTTTACCATTCAGTTTGGAAGCAGTCAAGGGTCCTGGACATTCCCAATCTGACCAGGAAATTGCAGAAGTAGTCATCTGTTGTTTCAGGTATTTCAGACACTGATTTCTCAGAAGTCAGAACTGACTGCAAAGCCTGAAATTAAAATTTGATAACTTATTAAACGTACAAGAATCTAATTATCATACCTTCTACTTCTGAAGTCATCTAAAGTCACTGATCTACTGAAGTACAGCTGAACGTTCCCCTTGATCAGATCTGTAAACATTGATCCTTCTAATGTCAAGGTCTGTGAAAGGTTATAGAGAAACAGCTTAAAAACCACCTGATTTAAGTATTCAGTTATTCTGAACTGTACCTAATCTGATATGGACTTGAAACTGTTTAAACTGCTGGATGATCTTCTGTCACTAACCAGAGAGAAAGTATTAGTTCTCCTGTGCCCTTCCTCAACCTTCAAAACTACTGATGAGAGAAATTAGTAGTTCACCTAATGAAAAATGCAGAAATCCAAGGTGATAGTAAAACATCTTATATTCTTTTTGTAAAGATGCATGCAATGGAGAGACTGAAAGAACTGAATCTCCATCATTAGATCTCTTCGGAAGTCTCAAAGATCAATTCTCCCATTACTCCTCAACATCCGTATGCAAACACTGAACAAAGCTGCCAGACAACATCACTGAAAGTGTTAGCAGAATGCAGATGGCACACCAAGGCTTCACAGGCAGCTCCTCCAGTGCCACCAAGACAGGCAGCTATTCAGCTAAGAGCAGACCATGGGTCAAGCACAGCTGACAAAAGCTGAATCAAAACAAAACACAGCATGCCCACTAGGTTGGGGAGGGGGGAGGGAATACCTTTCACAGCTTTGTGTTGCAATGTAAATGTATTTCCTTCACGCAACCCCTCTGAGCCCACTTAGTGCACAGCTTGATATTAATCTCTCCGAGAGAGATTAAGACACAAAGAGGTACAGAAAAAGTAAAATATGACCCAGTCTCAGACTACCCCTCTGCAAAACGTATTTAAAGACAATCAGATGAGAGACTGACATAACTTAGCAGCCAAGGAGGTGGCCTTAACTCAATTTGGACTTCAAATGTATTACAGTGACTTGACATATCTAAATATGAGGGTCTGGGCATTTGGGAGCTCAGCATGGGCACAGTGCTACAATGGACTAGCTCAATGACGCAGGCTACTATATAAGACAAAGCACTGCACATGCCTGCCTCCTGGTGAGAAGGTGACAGAACAAACGTGGTCTTGATAACTATCACTTAGTGTACTCATGAAAAAACTCAAATTCTCTCATAACATGTGCTACATATTATTAAAATAAAAGATATCACTGTAGAAGTGAGACAAGAAGCAAAAACAGCTTCTACAAATGCCCACCTTTTCTTCATTTCAGCACTAACAAAACGGAAAAAAATTCCAGTGAGATATTCATCAAGACATGCTAAAGGCTGTGACTGCAAATGATTTCCCCCATCTATTTAAAAAAGAATCTGTAGGCCAGGGGGTTTTGATAACTCCATTCCTTTATGGCTTATTCATGTCCTTAGTGGGAGCTCTATCAACATGACTGCATAAATTACCTGGAGATAAAGGCATTTCTCTTGGTAATATATAAACCCTGGAAAAAATCTCATAGCCATTTTGTACAATACGGAAAGTGTTGTGTTTAATCCAAGCAACCTACCTAATATAAACAGGAAGAATTGTGCATGTGCAATCAAGGCCATGTAACTCTGTATTATGAATAATACAATATGCCAAGTGCAATGTAATATTTTGCCTATTTTCATTACTAGAGCTAGAGTACATCAGACAGGTCTATTTTCTAATTGTGGTAATACAAGAACCAGAGAGAGTACATCTGCAAACATGCAGCTGCATCCCTTTTCTTACTTCTTTTCTTTCTTTATTCTAAGTGAGGTAAATGTCTAATATTATTGCTTGTATTTTCCCAAACACATCTATAAAGCCAGGCTTTGGAAGAAGTGACACAGCTTGATTCCCTTAATAAATGGAAATATGATAGGAATTCACTTCATCTGTGCAGAAGAGAATTTATTAGCTAGATACTAGCACTGAGAATCATTTCAGGAACTGAAGCTCGAGCAGGGAACAATATAGGAAGAAATGAATGCAGTCTAAGAGGTACAGTATTGGAACAGGGCCTCAGGAAACCAAAATTAAATTCCTAGCTCTTCTGCAGACTGTGAGTGATACCAGGCTAAGAGCTTCCTTTAATCTTAACCTTGGATAACTACCCAGAGAATGGCATCGCAGTAATTGTTTTGTGTATACCCAGCTATTTAGAAATGAAAGGTGAAAATAATGGGTTTAGAAGTCTATTTAGAAATATTTACCTATACCAGAAAATACATCAATGAATGTGGTGCAAACAGACACCCTACAGAAGCTATATAGGAAAAGCCACCTTAAAGGATTCTGACTATTAAATCAAAATAAACAAACTATTTTTGCTTTATTAAGTACTTCTTGGTTAATTTTTATTTTTTTTTAAATCTTTAAAATACCTTGAGTGTAATGATTGCAAATGCGGCCAGTAAAATAAAATAATTGCTAAGAGCTTAACCTTAAGGACTTCTATTATTCTCACAAAAGTTTCTGTCCAACAACAAAAGACTCATACCAAAGTAATAATTTCTCTGGAAAATAAAATTAGATGTTCTTGCAAAACTTACTAAACTAAAAGAGAATTAAATGGGAATTCAATTGCTTTATTTTTTTTTTAACATGATCAAACAAATCATAAATCAAGCCTACATAAATTATAAAGTGAATGAAGGGCAATGTGACTTCTGAGTATCCTTTTGGATATTAAGAAGATAAAGAATCAGGAATGGAAGAGTAATGCTGTAACTACTAACGAAAGTATTTCAGAGAGCTTGCTTTTGTCTGAGGTTTTCCTGCAGTTCTGCATCCCTTTTCCTAGTGTCCCTACCAGCCGAAGATTTTCTTCCATATGCAAAATGTTCTGTTACTTGCAGTAAAAATAGTATATTACCTTACAATGTTTCAAAACAGGGACAACAGTAACAAATGATGAGTTGGGACTGAAAAGGACAAATGATGAGTAGAACAGGAGCAGCAGGCAGAATTGCTGCTATCCAAAGCACACGCTGCCCAGCACAGCTGTATTTTGAACCAAATGCCATTTCACTACTAGACTATGGTGAAATGATTTTTAGAGACTAGAGCTCCGTCACCCTCACTTCTATCTTGAGATCCAAACAGAAACTTGAACTCTAACTGTTGAGGAAGCCTCAAACTCCCTAGAGACCAGGAGTTTCACTGCACACATAGAGAGATCCAGAAGAAAATGTGCCTCAGTATCTCCCTTAGAAATGCACCTTTAATTCCTACACAGCAATTGTATTTTTTAAAAATTTGAATAGCACCATCTCTCATTTGTTTATATTTGCTCTTCTTAATTTAGTAGTTAGCTCTAATTATTTTGGAAGTAAGTTTGAAAATAAGTATCTTTCTTAGATTTCTCTGGTTATACTTGACCTTTTTAATGAAGCGTAAAAAACCTGTAGTTACTCAGTTTAGAAACTGTGGGTATTTATAGTATCTGCATTTGGCAAATCACTTAAATATTTTTGGATGCTCACTTCATATGATTTCTTTAACAAAAATATTTGCATCTAGCATTGAAATACAACCTTTAATATGGGATTAGGTAGAGAAGTTACTATGAACAGCAAATACACAATCACTTCAAACTGTTTCTCACAGAGCAGCTATTCCAGGATGTGGCTGTTACCTAATTTAACCTATTTTTCAGTTACTAGCTTCTAATCTTGGCTGAAAGTGTACCATTTATTGATCATGTGAAAAAGACAGCCTTCTACTGTGCTTCTTAGCTCAGAATTTGGGTATTGATTCAGTATTAATTCACAGGGAATGATGCTTCTAACTTGGGTCACCAAAAGCATTTGCTGCAGCACTTGTTTTTTTCCAGTGAATTAGCTTCAAACAATTTAGTTCACTGAGCCTCACAAAATATATAATAAATTGTTATGAAAGCTGTCAAGGAACTAGCAAGGGCATTAAAACATAAGACACTCATGTATTTCTATCTAAAGGCTGAAAATATTATTTCAGTTTCAAAATTACAAAAAAAACCAACAATTAGGCCTCCAAAAAGAATCACCGAATGGTTTGGGTTGGAAGGTACCTTAAAGATCATCTAATTCCAATGCCCCTGCCAGGGAAAGGAACGCCCCCCCACTAGACCAGGTTGCTCAAAGGCCCACCTGATAACGAGACAAGCAGCAAGAAGGTAGACATGTATGAGCAGCAGCACAGAGTCGACGATAATTGGAGTTTAAGCACACACATTCTTCTTTTGTTTTAAGGGAACACTTTCTTCAGTTTGATAAAATGACGTAGATATTAGCATATTGTTCCCTATATATATATTCAACATATCAATAAAGACGTAAAAGATTACTTAAATATAGCACTGTCAAAAGATCAACAGATGGAAAACAATCTTCACTGTCTCACTTTTTATTTGAATGTCAATTCACACAGCAAAATAGACATAACTTCAGTTACCTCTAAAGATTATTAAAGATTACTGGATAACATTAAACATGTTCAGTCTTAAAAACTTCTGCTACCTTTTTCCTTAATTAAGGCTTATTCGGTTTCAAAACACGAAAGACTCTGGTACTGTCAGTTTTCATTCCAAGTTTGATCTAAAATAGCAAACTGATCTGTTGATAGGCATATATATACACAATATATGAACAATGTTTTTTAGCAAAGTATTGGAGCTTCTGTGGGTCTTGAGGATATGCAGTTTCTTTCCTATGCCAGGGATCACGCTCTCTTTCAATCTACTCAGAGAAAGAATCAAACTCTAGAATATTAATGGATTTTTAATAACATTAATATCTTTTAAATTATCTATACATTTATTACATGCATGTGCAGTATCAAACTGTTTATGGAGCATAAAACCAACAAAAGTTGAAGAAAGATGAAACCCAGTAAAGCTAAGTTGTTTACCCTTCAAAACTTGTAAAAACATGAGACAATCTTTTCCACACAAATACTTCATAATTAAAATAAATTAAGTCTACATTTTAAGCCACTAATGCTAATGGAATTACACAGTCAGAATATTTGGAAGTTCTTACTAGAATTTGGGCATCTTCAGCCTGCTTCTGAATAGTCTGCAAAGCCTTTGATAGATCCTCATCATCTTCCTCAAGATCAAATTCATCATCTGTTGGAACCTAAATGAAATGATGTAGAGTTCGGTATCAATACACTTTTTTTTAGAATACAACTATTTCCACCCCCAGTACAACTACTGAAGATAATCTAGTTCTTAGAATAATATTTTGCCATATTTAAAGAGGTTTTATGTACCAAAAATTTTCATTGTAAGCAAGCTGAAATATCTAAACATCTGTATCTTTAAGAAAAAAGTATTTAATGTTCAAATAAAACATAAATCAGCTGACGCTAAAACCTTCCCTTGGAAAATAAAGATATGCCCAGCATCATCGCACTTGATAAAAGGAGATTCATGTCATTTCTCCTAGGATGTTTTTGCAGCTGATGAAGTGAAACAAAAGAATGAAACACAAATACTCTACCACATATATCAGAAGATGATGAATTTAGTAAATTACCTCTTCATATAGATAGTCATCTTTAGAGTCATCTATTATGGTCAATTCTGCAGGTTTTGTTAAGCCTGAAACAGCTGATGCATGTGATGATTTCTGGCTTAAAAATGTATCATAAACCAACCATCTATCAATCTGTTCTCACCACCTTCACCCTTGTTCTTTCTGAGACAAGATTTTACACTTTCAAGGCTTCTTTCAGCCTATAGGTGAACAAGCCCAGGTCCAGTGAAAACTATGTGCAGAGACAGAATTTAGATTCAAAGTTTTTATAGCAAGTTTAAACATCATTAAAATTTGCCTCATCAGATCTATCAAAGTTCGAAGTCAAGAACTGTTCTGAATTAAACAGTAGCTAAATTCTGCTCTCATCCAATTATCAGTTTTCACAGGGGTCTTACTGCACTGACACTTGGACAGACTTTATGCTTCTAAACATAACTAGCTTCATTTGCTCACAGAATGACATTTTAAAAATCAAATTCATATGTACAAGTTCAAATATGAACATCTGAGATAAAACGCTGCATATTAGAGGAGCATTTACTGAAGCTGATACAAATGCCTTAATTAGAACACAGCTACAAGGAAAACAAAGATAGGAAACTTTAGAAATGTAAAAATTCCTTTGGGAATTACATACAGTTTCTCCAAAAGCTTTACTTTTTCATTACAAATAACTAAAAAAGTTCATCTGAACTGATGACATGAGAAAAAGGGAACAGCAAGGTGCAAGAGCAAAGCAGGAGGAACAGGCTCCTTCACAGTTTGAAAAAGCAAGAAGGAGGTTTGCAGCAGGCAACTCAAGATAGAAGATACAGTAATATTGACTGACTGCTTAGGGTAGTGTTCTAAAAAGCCCTTTTTAAAATCAGAATAAGCTATCCTAGCACTAGACTAGCTGACTACATATTCTCTCTCTGAAGAATGAGACTCTAAAAAGTGTGGTTGTATTTGTAGACCATGAATAGTTGGGTACAGCATTTTTTTTGTATGAAGGGTCAATTTCCATATATACATAGTAATTCTATTTACAAAATAAATACTTTCATACTCCTCCACAACCTCTAAGCCTCTTTATTACTTTATAGCACAGTACTTATCCACTTAAAATTAAATACAGTGCATATTTAAATAAAATACTGTACCTAGCAATTTTTCACCCCATGTTTAGTGATTTGATCAGGGACTATTTTTTCTAAAGCTAGCTTGTGTATGATCCTCCCCATCCATCTCTACTTCTACATTTATCAAACCTTTTAAATAAGTCAGAAACATCACTGCAGTACACCCTTGAGAAGTAAAATATTTGCAAACACTGTGGTTTCTTCCTGAATTTTCTACTGCCTGCCTTTGCAATTCACCGTGGTCTAAACTAACGTGTCGTTGCAAACACTGTGCACAGGAGAAAATAATACTTGAAAAATCCTAACTCTTTTCTCTCTTCTCCAAAAATCAGTCAGGTGCACAATAAAATAGAGGAACTCATTTTTTAAACTATTGTATTTTCACAGCAACACTGTCATTTTTTTTTTTATTTTTTTTTTTTCTAAAAACACATCCTGCTGCAGTGGAAACAGCTCTGCAGTTTCGAGAAGGTAGAAACTGAGGCACAAGCTCGTGAAGGACAATCTTCCACTTTTTTTTTTTTAATTATTGCTTTTATATTGGCTTACACCTTAATTCTAGCAAGGCAGGAAAAACTAAAGTACTGGTAGAGTCTAACAATTAAGCTCTGATTGTTTAACCTCTAAAACAAAGCTTGAAAGATATTGATTTGGCAGCTCACAGATACAAAAAATAACAGGTAGAGCCCAATGTGAGCTGATGACAAAACCAGAATTCGGGTCTTTTGACCAAAGATTATATTTTAAAGCCACCAACCCCTAACATAATTTGCTACAACTCAACTGAAAAAAAAGAATTCAAACTGTTGTTTTGATGTGAGTTTTGGTTGGTTGGTTTTGTTTTTTCCCCCCAAAGCCATAGAAAATAAAATTAGGTTAGGGTTATTGTACCATAATTTTTATAACTTGGTCATGGGCAGCACTAAACCCCACAGCTGCACATGCGGCAGGCACTGGGAAATGAAAGGAACATCCTTTCCAGCAGCACAGGGGGACCCCGAATCTTGGTAACAAGTCCCTCCTCCGTAGGTCGTCTGTATTTGCTGACCAACAACTAACTCCGGAGAGGTTACAAGAGCCTTTCATTCCAGAATTTTAACCTTCTCTTTGCCTGTCTCATCACCAGGGGAGGATAACGTTCCCCTGCTTCTTTTCCCAGGGGTCACTGGAAGATTCTTACCATCAGCAATGAAAACAGCAAAGCCAGCACAACCCTGCAGGAACAACACAGCCCCCCTCACGCCCCGACCCTGCATATTGTCTCTTTTTCGCTTCCCGGAGCACTAACCCCCCAGAAGGCAGCAACCCGCCCCGAGGTCCCCCCGCCGCACGGAGACGGGAGGAGCGCTGAGGGGACGGGTCCGCTCGCGCCGCTCGCCCCCTGAGGCGGGGAACCGGCGGGACCCCGCCTCGGCTCAGCCGCCCGCCTCAATACGAGGAAGAGGAGGAAAACACTCCTGAGGAAGGATACTCTGCAGACAGAAGGACGCCTCAGAGCCGCCCCCCACCGCCTCCATGGCTGCCGGCTACGGGCGGCCGCGTCGGGCCGTTGCCAGGGGCGACCTCTCGCGAGAAGAGCCGCGGGGCGGGGGCAGGAACAGGCCCCGGCGGCGAATTTAAGTCGGTTTGCGTTTAATTCAGTTACTCGCACACTTCACTGTCTTGCCCCCTGGGGTCCCAGCGGGGCGCAGCTTCACCACTGGGTTGAGTTTGATACCTGTCAGGGCTCGAACTCATCTGGGTTCAAGGCATGGAAGGCAAATGCTGATATACCTTCCTTTTTGTCTCGTAGGATTGGGTTTTTACCCCTTCAGAGGAAAGCAACGTAACCAGAACAACATTCTTTCATCCCTATCCAACCCAATAGAGCAGCCCTGAACTCCAGCTGAGCATCTCCAAAAGGTAACACAGAATAAGCAGAAGTGGCATCGCAAAGCACAACAGCCATGAGTCACTACTTCCAAAACCACGGGATTAATAAAAGGCATAATGCAGTTGAGACAGCTCCAAATGAAGACTCCGTTCTCTTAAGGAAGTTCCCAATTCCACCACAAATCAGAGTAAGGCAGAGAGACAAACACAGTTGATTAACAGCATAAGTTAATACCACTCACCTCTCTCAGCAGCAGATTTGCTGTGAGCCTTAACCCCAAGAATTGACCCAAAATAAAAAAAAAAAAAAATGCTAAGCAGTACCTTTCTTTCCCTTCTCCACTTCTGCAAGAGATTTCCCTGCCTCTACAGGCCTAAATTCTCCCTATAAATTTTCCACAGGATTTCTCTATCTCGCTAAAATATGGAAATGTGTGGTATCCACAACTGAAGAAGGCTGATGAAAGCATAAAAAGGACTCAGAGAAGTGCTTCACGGAAGATGGAGTTTGGAAAACAACAGTGAAGGATGAAAGTTTTCTTGGTTTATGAAAGGAATAGTTAAACAGCTTGGTCAAAGTACATGGGAAATAAATCTGATAAGAAAGGCCTAAGAATAAGACAAGAATTAAATCAAAATAAGTTACAACTGAAAACAAAAAGAAACTTTTAACAAATAACTATGTAGTTATTTTGAGATATAATGGAAACTATTCCTAGAGGACTTGAGCAACAGCAGACTTCTTCATAAAAGTTCTACACTTAGACACCAGCTAGCTCAGGACATCCTATGGCTTGCATTGTCCAAGAAGTCAGATACAGTCACCGTAATGACACTTCGTGTGTGTGTGTGTGTGTAAGATAAACAGTTCTACCATATGTGAAGATTTAAAGGACCTACACAGTTTTTTTTGTTTTTAAAGAAGAAACAGTTGGCCACTGATTGTTATTTTCTGAAGGTTTAAAGCTTTGTTTGGAAACTGTTTGGCTGACAAATTCTAAGCTATTTATATCATCCCATCCTGACAGTACAATAATTTCCCTTCAAATAACATAACACACCAATTGTTTCTCTATACCTTGTTGAGAGCCACCTACCATAAATACATTCTATTTAGTTATTGCTGAGCTGAATTCCAAACACCAGATTCACCCTACTTTATAGCCTCATAACAGTCTGAGTTATAAATGATTATCATCTTCCAAATGGCAATAACCAGTGTTGTTACTCTATCCCATAATTCCTCGTGAGAAGGACACAGAAGCAACACCTGCTGTAGCTTGAGCATTTCATTAGACAGACTGTTTACTTTTCTTACACAGCAAAGACTAAGCCATGTACCTTAGCCAGATATATCAGCCAGAGACGCTACAGTATTTGAAAAAGATTATTCATGAAAACTGAGAAAATTTGAATGCTCCAGAAGCATCGCATGTGATTAGGGACAGATACTCGTCCAGCTTTATACCACCAACTGAAAGATTACTTCTCATTCTGAGCAAAATATCCTTTCCTGCTGAATTCAACAAGTGAACTGAGCACAGTTCTGAAAAGTTGAGTTAAAAAACTAGAATATCCATGCAAGCAACTTTCAGTGACTTTCCCCTACAGGAAGACATCCAAAAGGTACAGTTCCTGCACTTCATCACCATGGACAAGGAGCCAGCAAAGAATTATCTGCCCCACTGACTTTTACACACCCATTTCTGATTGTTCTTCACTGAAGCTTTTGGGGAGAAGGGACAATTCAGCTTTTCGAATGAGCACATAGCATGGCCACCTTGAAGGCAGTATCATGGTGACACAGTCAAGAGGTCATCATCCACATGGACATGGTGGAGCACAAGACCACAGCTGGAAGCCAGAATAAGTTGGCAAACATCTTGTTTCAACTTCTGCTGTGCCATCTGGCTTCCAGTTAGGTGACTGACATTAAATGCATTTTCTCTGTATTACCATCTGGCAGCTGCTTGTATCGCAACAGAGTAACAAGCAGAATTTGGCTAACAATGATCCAAAGAATCATATCAAGGATACTTGCAACATAGACTCTGAAACAAAGACAACCTTACGAGGAAAGTTTAACTGATGGCATTACATGCCCAGAGTACTGCAGGTAGGGAACAGGGAGTGGGAAGTTACATGTCCTCGTGGTTTCCATGTCTTTATTTTACAGTTTCCATGATAGCTAATAAGGGGGGGCATACAGGTTTCCAAATGCTGTGAACATCACATCCGATGAAATGTTCCTTCTTGAAAAGTATACTTTTGCCACGCTATGTAATTTTTCTAAAATTAGGGGAGCATGACTTTTTTTTCCCCTGTAATGATGTATGCCAAAGGTAAGTTTTGATAAAGGAAGCAAATTAAAGGAATTGATGAGTACAAAGTCTCAGAAAATGGTACTTGAAAAAAATGTCATCTAAAAATATGTGGATTACCAGATACAGTGTAAGTACAGTATGAAGTACAGTGTAATAGCTATAATGCCAGATCTTCATGTTTATAAAGGTCACATTTGCAAAGCTTAGGGGCTATAGTAACTTTGCTGAGCTTTAACTGCAACAGAATGGGGTGTTTTAAAAAGAAGCAGCAATATTCTCAATAAATATGATTCCATGACAGCTTAAACCAATATATTTTCTACTCTGCCTCCTGCTGTGCATTCCTGCCTCCTTCCTCACTTCTGTGCTGGTGCTCATGATTCTCAACTAATGTAAACCTAAAAAAAAAAAAAAAAGATAATCCAGACAAAAAACCCGAAACCAAACCAAAAATAAACAACAAAACTCACTGAAGATGGTTTGATGCTGGGTTTTTGTTGCTCTTGTTGGTGTTTTTTTCCCTGAATGCTAGGAAAAGCAATACTAAAATGCTACAGGTCTGCATTTAGAGCTAAAACGAAGTTATTAGATATGTTTCCAGATATTTCCATAGAGTATATCCAGGATATACTAATCTCTGAAAAGAAGGGTTTGAGATGAGATTGTATGAAAACAAGAATATCACCTTCCCAATGCATCAGCATCATTCTCCTAAGCATTTTATTAAAAGCATAACTAACACTAGCTGGAACACTGGTTATGCTATTTAATCACCCAATTGAAAAGCTGTTTTCTTTGATAAATTTCTAAAGTTTTGTCTGGCTTCAATTTCACACAGCTCCTTCACAGGAAATGACAAGGCTCTGCTCAAAACCCAACAGTATGAATGCAAACAGAAGTATGAAGAGCTTTGACTCCACTTACAAGAAAAAAAAAAAGGGGGGGGGGGGGGGGGGGGAGGCAACAGACATTGACAAAACACCCAAACAAGGGTGGGAGATATATCACACAAGAACGAAGTTCTAGACGCCACAGAAA
>WTSP01021016.1:0-48273 GCA_025331215.1 Actenoides lindsayi
TGCTCCATGACCTTCCCTGGTACCGAGGTCAGACTAACAGGTCTATAGTTACTTGGATCCTCCTTTCTGCCTTTCTTATAGATAGGTGTCACATTTGCTAACCTCCAGTCCATTGAGACCTCCCCAGTTAGCCAGGACTTCAGATAAATAATGGCCAGTGGCTTGGCAAGCACATTCACCAGCTCTTTCAGCACCCTTGGGTGTAACCCATGCAGTCCCATAGATTTCTGTGCATCTACAGGGATAGTAATCCCTTTTTTCAACGTTGGCATATGCAGAGCCAGTTACAATCTGTACAGGATTTATGAAGTAAAAAAGCTATTTGTTTTTTTAAAAAAGCATCTGCTGTTTTGACAATATGTCTGGAAAAAAAACCAAAAAACCCACAACCTTCTACAAATAGTAACTAAAGAGTTGGACAAGCCATAATATATGTAGCCTTTGTCCATGGCACTCAAGCATAAAGCAAAAGCTCACATGCATAATCTCTGAGGTAATTCAATCTGAGAAGAGGGTAATTCTACTTGTGTATAAACCCAGGGGCCTGGTGGTTAACCATCCTCAATCCTTCCTTGGCATTCATTTTTTTCGAACCAAAATAGTCAAGAAGACTACTAACTCACATATTTTTTTAGCATCATAAAGTTGTATGCCCTTAGGTTAAAATAACAGATTGGGATTAGGACAGCAGAAAGACGTAAGTCTGAGTTTGGAAGAGCATCAGGGTAGGAATGTGCATGGAGCAGACTGGAAATCTGACGATTCCACATTACTCATGTTTTTCAGTGTTCTGAAACCAGCTGGACCTGCAAGAGAAAACCAGTAAAGATAGTGAATGAACTAAGTAAATTGCTTATCTTTTTGTCATTGCTAATAATCCCACTATGTCAGAAAAAGTATCCTCCTCATTCTGCGCTAAGGAGGCTGCCCAAGTGAAATGCTATGTAGAATACAGGTTTGCAAGCAAGATATCCATTCTCTGGGGAGGAGAAACTTTCTGTAGATGAATATTATAGGTTTGGTTGGTTGGTTGTTTTTTTTTCCTAGTTAGCTTTGAAACAGATTTTAAGATCAAGAGCTTTTAAAAGGAGAAATGGAATTAATTTGTCACGTATCTCCAACTGTATATCCTAAAAGTTGCATTTATTAAAAGATAGTATTTCTCATTGCTAACTCATCAGTTACTGGCTTTGTTAACACACAAGAAATACAGAATGACAGCACAGAGAACGGTGATGGAAGTTTCACCTTGCCAGTGCCACACGTTTAAAAAAGTATCAGCAGAACAGTTGTTCTCTGGCTAGAACCAAGATACCGATGCAGCACAAAAGAGGTAGTGGCACAAATAGTAACCCTGAATTAGTCTAACACTTACCAGGAGCAAGACCAAGGAAAAACGGGTAAACGTCAGGCAAAACCGAACTGCCAGTGCTCAGATGTGTTTCCTGGCACTGGCCAGGGCTCCAGACTGTGGCAGAGTTTCTAACGCAGACCGTACGCCAGGGAAACATTTCAACGCTTGTCAGAATTCGGCGCTGCGAGCAAGAAGCAGAGCCCCTCGCCTTCTCCCCTCTCGGAGGTGTATCCCTGCTGCTGCTGCTGCTGCTGCTCTCGCGGGGTGACAGACCTGGGCGGGAGAACCAGCCGGGACTAAGCCCTGGCGAGACCAAGCCCCAGACCAGGCAGAAGAGGCGCTGACGCGGGAGGCCCTTCAGCAGACGTCAACTACAGCGGCCCCTCGGGGGCAGGGCACGGCACGGCAAGGCCCGCGCGGCCGGGGGAAAGGCCTCACCGGCGCCATTAGCACCGCCAGAGACACCTGGGCTCCCTCGGGCCCGCCCCTCCCGCCCGCACAGACGCCCCGCTATGCCCCGCCCACCAGCCGGCGGGCAGCCAACCCGCGCCCGCAACGTCATCCTGCCGCGCCGCCGGCGCGCCGGGCACGTGCGGTGTGTTGTGGCTGTCAGCGCTGCCAGCTGCCGCCGCCGCCGCCGCCGCCATGGCGGTGCCGGTGCCGGAGCTGCGGCGGGTGTGCCGGCAGGCCTGGGAGCCCGTGCTCGCCCGCGCTCGCCGGGCCGTCGTCTTCCTGGATGCGGTGTCGGCCGAGGCGCTGCACTGGGGCGGCGGCGGGGCGGGCGAGCTGCTGGCGGCGGGGGCGCTGGCCGTCAGGGCGCTGCCCGCCGAGGCAGGGGAGACGGCGACGGCGGGCGCGGCCCGCGTCGTCTTTGTGGTGAGCGGGGCGCTGCGGGGCGCCGCCGCCGCCGCCGTCCGCGGCGTGCTAGGCCAGGGCTCCGCGCGGCACTGCGTGCTGGTGTCCGACGGCGACGCGGAGGGCGGCGGGTCGGCCGAGCTGGAGGAGACCCTGCGGCGGTGGATGGGGGAGGGCGGCCGCGCCGAGGTGGTGCTCCGGAGCCTGCCGCTCCTGGCGCCCGTCACGGCGGAGCTCTGCCTGCTTCCCGCCCTGGCGGTGCTCCTTCCGCCTCTGCCGGGCCCTAGCGGGCCCGGCCCTGTGGAGATCGGGCTGGGCACCCTGCCCGCCGAGCTGCGGGCGGCGGTGCGCGCCCTGGTTGGAGACCTCGACGGCCTCTTCACCGCCCTGAGCCTGCGGGAGGAGAGCTTCGCCGTGGGGGCCCTCAGCAGGGTCATCGCCACCGAACTGGCGAGCTATGCCCCAGCCAGGAATCGGAGGAGGACCGCCACCAACAAGGCCTCTGTCGTCTTCGTGGACAGGACGCTGGACCTCGCCGGTAAGAAACCCGTCGCCGGTGTGGGCTGTCATCCCTCTGGCCCCACGTGTAACACCGTGGCTGTGGAGGTTGCACACACGTCCTTGCTCCCCAGTGGGTCGTGGAAGCCAAGAGTGAAGCAGGAGGCTCTGTTGGAAACGCGTGGGTTTGTTTCTGGCACTCCTGCTTTACTGCAAACCAGAGACCTTAGCTGTGCCTGTGTGCCATCCCAAGGTGTGAAGGAGATGGTCTGCACACATTGTGCCTGGTGGATTACTGTGAAGCATTTCCCATTGTGCCTGCCTTCCACCATTAGCATTATACCTATCTAAAAAGATATACATCTCTATATACACTTAGCTCTACCTATATGCCTGAAAGTGTCTGTATGTGTGCATATATATATGGTGTTTATATGCTGTGCATTATACTTAGCCTTCGAGTGAAATAATTGCACATGGCTGGTGTGGTTAACTTGAAAAACATTGTTTGAGCGTAAACAATACAGAATTATTTAGACAACATTTATCTGGGAAGCAAATGAGGGTAAGAATGAACCATATGTTAAATTCATACTTCAAAGTAATGCAGAATTGATGCAGAGGTTGAGAAGTTTAGAGAGTGGTGTGAGAGTCTGCCGGGAAACTGTCAGAAGGAGAACGTCTGTTGTTGTCATCAACCTGCAAGCGAGGTGAAGACAAGCTGGTAAGACGTGATAACAAAAGGGCAGAGAGGGAAAGAGTGATTGAACAAGCTACCAGCAAGATACTTGGCCAGTGACCCAGAAGAAAACTTGTATCGGGCTCTCACTCCTGGAATAACCATCTTTCAGAGGAAACAGCAAACTCTCAGAGCTATTGAAACAGGAGTGGCTGCATCTGCTTACCCCATCATCTCACTGATAGACCTGCTCACACAGGCAGTGTGTGGGCCTGGTTCTCTTTGCATTGCACATAGTCCATTATTCAGATTGTAATTTGCCACATGGCCCCGTAGCAAGTGCTTGGCACCTCAGCTCACCTGTTTCTGAATTTTCTTCTCTTTTTTTTTTTTCCTCTCAGTTTTGGCTTTGTGTATCCTTGCACTGCTATAGGTTTCATAGCTGTCAACGACGTGCCGAAGAGCAGCTATGGAGCTGGCCGGTTAACGCTGCGCTGTGGTTGGGAAGATTGCTGGGAAGGCTGCAGGAGAGTGGACTCAGATGAAGAGCCTTGGCATGAAACTGTGTGAAGAGTCCCCATTTGGGGTGGGAACCAGTGAAACTGGGCAAGGATTTGTGCACTCAGGGGGTCAGAAGAGTTAAAAAGAAGAAAAGCAAGTAGAAATTGTGGGTGACAGTTTGCTGCTTGACAAGGAGACTGTTGAGGAGGCATGAAGTGAGATAATTGGTACCAGCTTAAATCTGGGAGGTGAAGTTTGGGATTTTGTACTTCAGTAAGAGAAGGTTGTTTGGTTTTGGTTGGTTTGTTTTTTGGAGGAAACATCAGGGCTGTAGCGGGGCAGCTTTGGAGGGGATGTGTCAAAGTTCTTGGAGTAAAGATGAGAAATTGTAGTATTCATTTTTTGAGGAGTATATCCTCTTCAGTATCTGTAACAGAAACCAAGATGCCTTCATGCAAACATTCTTTTGTTACCAAGAAATGTCTCCAGAATTCATTGACAGCTTCGTTGAAGCCTTCCTAGGCTTTGGACGTGATATCATACTCTTGCTATCTAACTAGGTTATCTTTCTAGGTTCCATGAAGCAAAGAATCTTTTCTGAGCTATTAGTCTAAAATTTGGATTGAGCTCTATTGAATACCTTTTATAATCTATTTTTTTTGTGCCTTCAGCATTGCTTAACACGTGCTGTATTTAATGAATAGAGAAGGAAATAGTGAATTAAAATAACCAATTCTCCTTTTTGTCCTGTATAGCATAGCATTCAGCTGAGCTGTGACAGTGAGCTGCTTTTTGTGCCTTTGCTGCCCTCACTGCAGTGGCATTGTTTCACCTGGGGATGATGTAGATATTGCCCTGTCTCTGCACTGTAGGGTCTTAGGGAGGAAGCACTGCCCCAGAAGATAGGACATGTTTTTATGCCCTGGGTAGATTGCTGGCTTCATACTTTGTGCTCACTTGTTGAATTCTGGTTGTTTAAAACTCTGCTACTGATGCTGTCCCTAATCTGTTTATATGTGTAGTGCTGCTTTTGTTTGCCTGCTTGCTGTTTGAGAGTTCACTACCTGTGCTTTAAAAAGTAGAATAAATGCTAGCTAGAGTGGTGATCTGATAAGTTACACTGGATAAAGTCAAAGCTTACTCTGGCACCTTAATTCCTCTCTCTTTCTCCCCTATTTACACCCCTAAATATTTCCATTGTGATACCATATTGCAACCCCGTGGTCCTTCCAGAGATTTCTTTAGTCAGCACCTTGCCAGCGTTCACACCTTTTATGAAACAGGTTTTCTCAGCTTCCCAGATTTCCTTTTTCATTTGTAAGCTCATTGATATCTGTCAGATACTGCCGTTCAGAACAGCTTGATGCATTTCTTTTTCCAGACTCTTAGTGCTTTGCAGCACTTGGAATGCGTGCTGTTGTAAGTGCAGGGAATAGTGAGGTCTTGGCCACCAATGCATGGAGGTGATCTTGAAATGCAATACAGTGAGCAAAAGACAAAGAAGAATGAATAGCAGGAGGGTGCCAGCACAGCTAATGCGTAGTTTTGAATAATAATCTTTGTGTGAGTATTGTTGGTATTTCAGTGCTGTCTGCAGCAGCACTTTAATCTTCTTCTAGCAGTTTGGGCTGTATCAGTCAAAATCACAGGAATGTTTCCCCCCAGACAAGGCTGCGACCTCGGGTTTAACATCCTGGATCCTCTCCCTCACTGTCAGCCAGGCATCATCTTTGCATCGCATCTTTGTGCTGGTTGTATTGTTTTCAGCCTTTTAATAGATACAAAACCAGCACAGTTCAGGTGCTTATCAACAAAGTGTAGATACCGTTCCCTTTCAGTTCCTGAGAGCAGCTATAGCAGTGAGAAACTGGTGGTGTGCCTTAGTTGTCCTACTGCATAATCCCCTTCAAAGAGGAGGATGAGAGGGAAGGGTAATGTAGGCCTGTGCTTTTCTGGTAAAATCTGGTTCTGACCAGTATCTCTTTTTGATTATTTTTTGTTTTAAACTGTTCGTAGTTGTCTATTTCTTTGATTGCATCTGTCATGTTTCCAATTTGGAGTGCTTTACCTAGGCTCTTTTTGATTGCAGCACCTTCCGAGTTGACTGACTGTTGGATTGAGACCAACTTTTTTAAAGGAAACAAACCCATGTTTTTTTCCTTTCATAGCATATCAGCTGAGGCCTTGCAAACATAAATACTGATGTCTGTAGAGTACAGTAGTCCCCCTTCCATGAACCAGGCTGTGGCTTTGACCCAGGAGGCAACCGTTGTTTAATTTGTTATGATTAGTTGAGGTTGTAGACTGCAGCTGTGAGGAGTGGTGGCAGCTGAAGATATTCAAGTGGTGTCAACCCAGTACTGTGGGTCGTGGTGCAGCCTCTGCTGTGGTGTGGTTTGTACGTATTCTGCTGTTGTGGAATAGGCACACACATTTTTATGATAGGGTTTTTAAATGCTTCAGGCATTAAATTTGTTATGGAGGCTTTGCAGAGATAAGCAAATAGATGGGATGACTTTTGCCTATTAAAAAAAACCAAAACAACTGCAGGTGGCCAGGTCAGTGCAGGGGACTTGGAAATTACATGAGCCTCGAGCAGATGCTTAAGTGTTTCTTATCTCCAAATTTATTACTCTTTACATATGTTGCCATAGCTGGCTGTGAGAGATGGGGAATCTGTCATGTTTCTCTGGTAGTACTTAGATGCTGCTGTGCTTGGCTCTGGGATTCTGTGCTCCTACTGCTGGGCTACATGGTTTTTGTTGGTTTGTTTGGTTTTTTGAGGAGAGGGTAGGGGTTTTTGTTGGTTTTGTTTGTTTTTTTAAGATTCAATAGCTGTCATAGTGGGACAGATAACTGCCTACTTAGATGTTTCTTTGTATGTACAAAGGAGAATGCAGCTCTCTCTTTTGGCAAGGTAGAAGTGAATGCTGCACAATTTGAGAACAGGCTGCTCTTCAGGACTTTTTAACAAGGTTAACTTAAGCTAATGCTAGATGAAAGAATATGGCAAAACATTGATAAGCTTTGGAACTGGAGCTCCAAAGATCCAGTTTCTTTCAAGGGAATGGGCATGAACATTTCTGCCTTCTGGTATTTTAAACCCTGTTGTCACTAAGGATGCATTGCCTAAGAAAGTTGCATCACAGGAATTGGCTCACTAGAGTCCTTTTGTGTAAAGTCTTCCCAGTGGTCATCTTACTCAGCAAAGCATCAGATGAGTGTGTGGTGTTGAAACATCATGAAAACTGGGATGGGTTTGCCCATGTATCTTTCCAAAATTACCAGTCCTGAACTAATCTGCAAAGTAGTTAAAACAGCAGATGTTAGGAAAGCGTGACAGTGGGGACAAGATATGCATTGCAGACTGTTTTGGTGCACACAGACATATTTAAGATTTGACTGAGGGAAAAGTTCCCAGTAGAAATTAGCTGCATTAGTTGTTGGCTAGTGAGCAATGCCTTTGTAGAACTGCTTTCTAACTCAAGCTCCTCATGTTTAGCGACTGACTTTTAAAGTCTTCCCATTGCCCAGAGTCTCATATTGCCTTTATGTGCAATTGCCCCTTAAATCTCAGACAGTGGAACCAGTAAGAGAACATAGAACTGGTGTATGAATGGTGTGATATAGGCCTGGTAATGGACTTGGGAAAATATTTTCTTGCGTGCGTGTTGTTGATGCCTTTTGTGGGGAGGGAGAAGTGTAGTTAATGAGTTCCTGGCTGCTATTAAAGTTGACTGTGCCAATTGTGCCAGCTACAGCTTATATCCAATGTCATGTATTTCAGCTTGTAACTCTTAATGAGGAGAAAAAGTAAAATTAGAATAGTGTGATACGTAAGATTTCCTGTATCCTGAAGGCTGGATATTAGCCTGGCTTGAAGACTTCTGGTTTTGTAGTGGTCAGGTAACTTCTCATCACTTTAACACCCAATCTGGGTGGATGTTGGCAGCATTAAAAACTGCCAGCTTCCTTGAACACAGTTGGTCATGGGAAGCTGCTGAGTGGCCTGTTGGTTGTCCTCAACAGTGATGAGGAGAGAGGATGCAAACCAGTCACATACACCTTGCTGAAGTCAGTGAAATTGAAAATTAACTCCCCATGATTTCCTCTCCTAGTCTCATGAAGTTTGACTTTCCAGTCTTGGTTGATTTGTGTAGTTGGTCAGGGGTGATTGTGTTGTTTGGGGTTTTTTTGGTTTGTTTTTTGGGTTTGTTTTTTTTTTTAACTTCTAGGATATGTTTTCTGATTCATTTGAAGAAGCACAGCAAAACCCAGTAGTGCCTGCGGACCAGTGGGAGTTTCCAAGGAGTAGCAGTTGTGGGAATGAGACTGTGGTGATGCTGGCAGATGATGGAAGCAACTCGAGTACGCTGACAGTTCCTCCTATGCCGAAGAGAAAGGGGAGATGTTAATAATTAATGTGGATTTATTTGCATTTGAGGTGTTTTCAGTTGAGCTAAATGTGTTGTCTAGCTGAACGTTGCTCGCGTGCAGCAAGTCTGGAGAGATAGAGGTTGCTTCCAGTGCGTGGGGGTGGAGGTTCAGAGAACTACCATCTGTTTTCCATGTCTGCAACTCTGCAAGCGTTGATAACTGCATTGTGGCTGACAAGCGACTGACCTAGTAAGAAGAATGTAGGGATTTTGGAGAGCAGATGGCTTAGGGAGTTGCAAAGACAACCCGGCTTCTTTCATCTGTATTTCAGTGGTTTAAGTCTGTCTGAGGATGGTAGAAAGGAAAGTTGCTGTCATTCTGTGACTAGTAGAATCTCTGGTGAAACAAATTGTTAATCTCAATCCAGCTGAGTGGCCAGGTGTCCACATTACAGTACCATCACATGCTGGACATGTGTGCCTTCCTTGCTTTCTGTGGATAGAGGCATTGCCAGGATGGAGTTTGACTTGACTTTTCTCCTCTCTTTTTGTCCTTGCTTTTCTTTTCAACTTATTCTGCAATTCAGAATAGCTGAAGTGGTTTTACAGCACGGATACTTGGCTACTGTAGACTCGCTGGTGACAGACTTCTGCTTATCCAAGAGCAGTTAATAATCTGATCCCACTGATGTTCTTGATGTAAGGGCCTTGGTTGGATTTATGGAGCACGTGAAGCTGCTTCAGCTGCTGAACTGGACCTGTTCTGTTCTTGGAAATGATGAAAAGTGAGAGAAGACAGGGTGCCACGTGGACAGACTTTGATGGAGTGGGACCATAGCCTGAAAGATCTTTTTCCTGTGTCTCAATGGTGGCTTCAGAAGTCCCTGTTCTCCTGGGAGTAAATCCAGGAGAACAATACTAAGCTGAGGACTGGTGTCCAGCCCTGTGGTGACAGCTGAATCATAGCTGAAGTGGCAGAATACTAATACCTTCAACTTGTTGCTGACTTAAAGGCGACAAGGTTTCTGGTCCCCCTGTCTGACTCTTTCATCTGTAGTGTGTCATGGTTCTCTTACTTTGTCTTGGCTCACAGTTTTAATAATTTGTAAGTTGGTTGTAGTGCCCGTGTTGAGAATTCGTCAATGGAAAGAAGAGCATGTGTGTTTGAAATCAGGGGAATTGAAGAAAATGGGCCAGCTGGAATTTGGAGTTTCTCTTGGAACATGGTCAAGTTGACATTTTATACTCTAACTTGGGTTGGTTTAGTTACTTTGGGTTGGTTCAGTTACTTTGTGTTGGTTTCACCTGAGCTGCCCTGCGTCTATAGAAGCAATGACCCGGCCGGTGGCATGTTGTTAGTAATTGTTTATTTTAATATTATGCTAGCCCATCTGGGTAGCTATGCATGCAACTCACATCCAGCCTTTTTAAGCACAGTCCTATTAGGCAGGAAAGTTAGTACATACATACTCACTTGCAAATTATATATAATGTTTGCCAGCTTTTTCTAATAACCGTTGCAAATTTCAACGACTTACGCAAAGAAAATTTTTTTGCACGTTTAAGTGCAAAATCAGTGACTATCTAACAGCTGTAAAACTCTGTCTAATTTATGGGCTTTGAAATTAATCTTTCTGAAATGTTATCAACGCTTTTCATTTCAGACATTCCAGAAATTAATAGTACTCTTGTAGCAAAATATCTTTGCAAAGCTAAATGTGGTCTTGATGTCATGACTACCAATAACCACCTGTTTTGGAGAGAAGGACATCATTTTGTTCTCAATTCCTCATCGTTTTTGGTGGTTGTTTTGTTTTGGTTTATGTTTTCTTCTAGTTACTTACCTGACGGGTTTTGGGTCTTTTTTTTTTCCCCCAGGAGCAGTTGGTCATCATGGTGACAACCTTGCAGAGAAGATACTTTCTGTGCTTCCAAAACTTCCTGGCCACAAGACTGATGTGATGGTCAACATGGTGGAACTTACAGCACTGCAGACCGCAGATGAAACTTGCAGTATTATAGCACCTGGCTGCTTGGCACAACCCAAGTAAACATTCTTTTCTTCTTCTTCTTTTTCTTTTTTTTCTTTTTTGTGTATGTGTGTTGCTGTGGGTTTTTGGGTGGTTGTTTTGTTTTGTTTGCTTGAAGATGTTGAATATGTTTGTTTTCTCTGTGTGAGAAAATGAACAGACAACAAGTCTTTTATTTAAAAAAAAAAATAAAATAAATCAAGTTTACAGCAAAACCTCATCTGGTCCTAATTCTGCTGGAATATAATCTCCTGTATGTGTGCATTAAGCGAGCGGGCCAGATAAGACTCACAAAACTAGGAAATTCTCAGGACCCTTGGGTAGTTAAAATTGCTATAGACTACTGTAAATTAAATCAGTACAGATTAAACATCAAGAATTCTTCCTTGTCACATTTCTTTTTCTGCCTAAATAACAGGTTATATAAACCAGGCAGGTCTTAACTGTGGTTTCCTTTTCCCATAAACCTCATCATAATTATAAAGTGAGTTGCATGCTGAATTCTTGTTAGAGTACCTGTTAACTTAAGGTTTTATTCCTGTTTTCTTTGGGAAAAGGTAATTAGGCACAAATTTATGTGTAAACAGCTTCATGAGGGCCTGTTTTCTCCTTAAACAGAGACAACCTAAAAGCAGTAACTTTGAACAATTGTACTTAGCTATGTATCATTTGTAGCTAAGACTTTGTTTGTAAAGTGTATCGGATTTGATGTTTCACTTTCTAAATTTAGTTGTCTGAAGTGAAACTTTCCTGCAGCCTCTGTTACCAGGCATAAACCAGGAAATACACCAGGTGTTGGTTTCACTCCCCACACAAAAAAATTTGCTCAGCAGTGCTCTAGAAATTCATGCGGTGCAAAGGAGATGAAAAGTTCTTTCTCTTTTGCTGTAATGTTCCCTCCGTATATTAGAAAAGGGATTTTCAAGATGGGCTGTCTGATGTAGTTTCTGTTCTTCTGGTTTGAGTCCTTTTGGTACTTCACACCTGCACTCCCTCTTCTCCATCTCGCCCCCTGTCCCCCCTCCCAAGATTTCACAGAAGACTTTCCACTGTTCCAACATATGGCCTTTATTTTCTGAGAACCTCCAGATCCTTTGTCATCTTCCATCTCCCAGTTGGAGAGGAAACATTTCCTCATATAGGTGAACTCAATTGTAAGTTGCTGCTGGGATGACTAACTTCAATAACATTTGTTCTGGTTTTCTTCTCATTGGCTGCTTTCCAGCTGATCTCTGAAGCAGAAGTGAGATGTCCTTAAGATCTGTCTACACAGCAACATGAAGTCATTGCCTGTGGTAGACGTGCTGTGGTAGCTGTTGTTTGTGCTAATTTTGAGTAGCTATCAGAAATAAAGAAAATTTCTGGCATCATGGACTAGGAAAAAATTAGGTATTGATTGCCCTGAGATTGTTGACCTGTTGACTTCATTATTCCCAAAGTTATTGACATTATATTCCCATGATAAAATTATTACTTAAGTCATATACTCTTGTTTTTAGGAACAGCCAGCAGAGTTTTATTGTGTTCTAAGAAGGCTAATAGTATATACACTGAGATTTGTTTGTTTGTCTGCTAGCTAGTGGGAAGGTGCCCTCTGTAAACAGTACAATTAGAGAACATATCTTGCTAAGTCCCCTATGGACACAAGTGGTTAAAGAATTTGGTTACAAGGTGCAAGTGTGGCAGAGCTGGATGACAGCAGCTGATACCTGCTACCAAGGCCGTGCTGTCATTACCACACCAGTCTGTAACAGCCTCCCCAAAATACCCTCCCTCTTCAAAGTCATCTTACAGAATCTGTTACACTGGAAATCTTCAGGAACAGACTAGGGGAGTAGTGGTTTAAATAGGCTTGATCTTGCCTTGGAGCAGAGCAAAGGGACTAGATGACCTCTGAAAATCTTTCCTGTGATGATTGTTCACAACTGAAGAAGTGCTGCATGCCTGAAAATAGTCTCCAAACTCCAAGTAATGTGGCTCTGTGATATTGAAGCCTGCGTCTTCCACTTTTTCCTCCGTCTGCGTAATGATTTGGAATAGTTTCGAATTTTAAAAAGAGGCATTTCCAAGCCAGCTTCAGACAATTGCTGAAGAGTACTAGAAACCAGAACAGTGTCTGACTGGCAGCTGAAGGCGGTAGGTTCTGTTCTGTGCAACAGGACTCTGTTCTCAGTGTTGGATTATACACGTCAGCATTCATCATCTTTGCTAGTGTAAAACGGCTCAAGTGGTTTTTTTTTCCGAAGCACTGAAATGGATTTAAAATTCCCACCAGTAAGTTTCCATGTCAGTTCCATAGGACCCTCTCGGTTCTTCATCAACATGGTTATTGCCCTTGGTAGCTGGCTCAGAAGTGTTTCTTGTAATTGAAAACTTAAGTCTTGATTTATATTTGTAAACGATGCATGGCAAGGAGTGTTCCTCTGCTTGTAAATTTTCTATTTACTCTGGCGAGTGAAAGTGCCAGCACCTTTCCCAGCAACTTCAGTTACACCCAAATGGAATGTGTGAGGGCTTTTTAATGTGAAATTCTGTGATCAAACTGTGGTATTGCACAGACTTGCATATCCAGAATATTTTTCAAATGTTTTCATTTTCTTCTCTCAAGTAGTATTTGAGCATGCTGTGGTAGGGAGAGAGAGGTCTGCTCCTTCCACACAGCTTGCTATATTTAACTTTTCCTATGGAATGCCTTTCCAGCAGAAACATCTGGGCTCAGTTACAGAGTTAGCAAACAGAATTAATGAATAATTTATGGCTGGTGTGGTGAAATAAAGCAGGATTCTTTTCTCAAATCTGAGGAAATAATGGACTTCTTTAAAGATTTAGATGAAAATGTAAATGCCACATGCTGCTTACGTTACTGTACTTCGAAGGTGCTGTCTTTGTGAGGAAGGGAATTTCTTTTAAAAAAAAAAATTATATATTTTTTCTAGAGTTCTTAATTTTATTAGTCTTAGAAGCCTCAAAAGTCTTGTGGAATAGTTGTTTGCCCTACCGTAGTCACTGACATGTTGCAGCTCCTGTGTGAAGGTTAGTTGAGAGGTATGCTTTTTCAGAATTGTGTCAAATTATTGTCTTTCTTTCTTATGTGCAGATGGATGCACATTAAAAAATGAAACCATTTACAGACATAAAAGTGAAGACATCCCCTCCTGACCAGAACTGTCGGTTTCTGATGAAGAAAAGTGATAGCCACCCTGTCCTTGCAAATAAACCATGCGTAACAGAAGTGGAAATTGTAGTGAAAGCTTAATGGCAGAGGTAATTTGAAGAAAGTATATTGATTGCAGCTCTCTTGCTGGTCTTTGTAGTTTGATGACCCACACACTGTTTTTGGAGGAATTCCTCCAAATTTCAGCTCCTGATTTGAAGAGTACATGCAGTGACTTCTAAGAGTTGTCTGCTTGGATGAAGCTCTCCATGTTCCTGAGCCATCATCCTGTCCATTTGATAACATTTTTGGCCACTTTTTTTTTTTTTATTTTTTTTAAATCCAAGCACCTATCTTGTGTTTTTTAAGATTGGTGTTTTACCGTGTGGAAGCATCCTGCTGTCAGGGTTTATCTTGATGGAAGTTTGTCTTTTTCTGGCTTTGATCTCTTGTAAGCTGGGAGCTGAAGCATGTGGAGGCCCCGTGGCTCCTTGAAGCATCAAATCAGTGTTCATCTCCCTGCACCTTGGCCATAGGTCTGTGGTGTGTGAGAACAAGAAGTAGAGAGTTATGTGCTGTTGAGCTGTGGGTAACTGAAGAAATGTGCTTGTTTGCTCTTTTTTTAATCTGCTCTTTTATTACCCAGGAACACCTCTGATGTGCTCTCGTGTTTTGCTGAATAAACTGAATATTTAATTTGTTTATCCATATTTCAAGAACGTGCTGAATAGAGATTTCTTGCCTTTTTTTTCCCACTCCTGCTTCCTTTCTCCCATCTTGGGAGTTTGTGAGCTTCTCGGAATTGAATGCGGTGTTAAAAATCGCAGAAAAAGATGAGATTTTTGTTTAAAATCTGTATGTATTTAACGCAATAGACAGAGAACCATTGGGTTCTTGCAGCAAGCATGTTTCCAGAAAGATGCAGAACTATAATGTACCACACGTCCCGTTCGGGCTGCGACGCCTGAAGCGATTCCGTGAGCAGTGCAGCTGAGGTGTCTGGGCACTTGTGGCAAAGCAGGCGAAGCCACTAAATCATCTGGATTTGCCTTGGGAGGGGGGATAACAAGTTCAGAATGAGGTGATCGTGTTGATGGGTGTGATGCAGAAAGCAGTGATATGCAGGCCAGATGTCTGAAACATGGCACTCGCAGAAATCTTTCCTTTGGTGGAAAGGGAGGTGTGCTGGGGGAGTTGGGTAAAAGTGAGAGCATTCCTGGAGATGTAATAGTAACATTTCCATGTTTCATGTTAATGGCAATTGAAAACCAGAGACTTCTTCCCATCTTCCTTAATTCTGAGTTTGCTACTCCTATTTTGGCCTGATTAGTACTTTTGTTTACAAGTGCTGAAACTGTTAGGGTTTGGATGGAAAAGAAAGCCTTACTCCAGCCACGCCTTTGCTCTTGGGTGTGATGTGGTGATGCAGTGCTCTCCTGGTACTGGTGGGACTTTGAACAACCATGAGCGTAGAGGAGGGCTGTGAGGTGAGGGGACTCGTATTCCAGTCCTTGGTTCTGCTGTCAGCTTGCAGTGTGACCTTCGACAGGTCACTTTCTTTCCCCTCTTGTTTCCTCTTCTAGTCCTTGTCAAGGAGCTTTTTTTTTAAACCCATAGTACAGGGAATTTCTCAGGATGCAAGTTTGCCGACCACGTGACAGAAAATCCATGGGTTCTGGTCTTTGGGAGGGTGCAAATAATTGCATAAATGATTATGTGGGGAATTAAGGTGCCAGGACAATCGAAGGCAGCACGTCCATTTGCCCTTTCTTTGATATCGTGTCCTTCCCACCCCTACCTGCAGTGCTTTGTTGCACTGGAGAAAGGAGACTGTTTTGAGTTGTATCCCACAGGCCCCCTTTTCCTGTGAGCTGGTTCAACAGCTGCCGCAATGATCTCTACAAACACACACAACTGCAGTATGCTTTGAACAATTATGTGTGATGTGAATTGAAAATAAAAGATTATTTGTGTTTGCATGGCAAAGAAAAGAGCAGCGAGAATTAAAACTGGAGAGGAGATTAAAGTCTCCTTTTAAGCTGGATAATAGACTTTTTTTTTTTTTTTTTGAATGGCTGATTCTATTCTCGATATATTTATTTTTATTTTTTAACTGGGGAGCAAGCATCTGAAGGATATCAGAGTGATGTTTTTCTTAACACAGAATTAATTAAGAATTAAGCTTTGGGGGGGATGGTTCTTGAACCTTTGTGGCATTTTAAATCCTATTTTTTAAGTATTTTCTTTATGCCAGCTGTAGATATTAATTTAAAGGGGGGAAAAAAAAAAGCCAAAACCAACCAAAAAACAACCACCCACAACATTTTATAAACATAAGTTTATAAAATCTTGCAATAAGAAGGTAATTTGGGACAGTGTTATTCTTGAATGAGCTGGGAATTCATGGCATAAATTAAGAGTAATTTTCCTTTCTGGAATGTTAATCTTAAAGAGGAAACAATACCACAGTAAGAAAATCCAGATGAGATGACTGTATTGCTTCATATCCACTGAGAGCCTTGCGGAGGAGGGAGGGTGAACCAAAAAACAATGGGTGGCAAGGCCCTTTCCGACGGGGCGGGGAATAGCTGCGCGCTGGAAATCGCTTTTGGATCTGCCCCGGTTTGTTGGCGGGGGTTCAGCAGCAGTGGGGTGCTGTGGGGGCTGCCCCCCCTGTCCCTGCCCGCAGATCACCGCTCCAGCTTCTCCTGCTGCCGGGAGCTGCGTGCTCCTGCCCCCTCGGGCCCTGCCCTTCCACCTCTGCTGCCGTGCCCTGCTGTGAGGATAGCTTTAAACCAAAACTTAACACCCTTCGAGATAAAAAAAAAACCCCAACAAACAACAAAAAAAAAGCCACCGCCCATCTACAACCTTTCCCTGTCTGCCTTGCTGAACACAGCGAACAGCACTTTTATGGAGAAAAAGGAGGCCTCAACTGCAGGGTTTATGAAGAGCAGACATCATCTCTGAATTATTAAAAAAAAACCTGAACATTTCCTTCACCGATGACAGGAGAAGTTGCAGCCCAGCCCTGTGCTTCGAGGACTCGTGCTGTGCCGCCGAAGTCCCTTTTCAGAGAGGTGAATTGGCCTTTACAAGGGGTTTTGCCTCTTTGGCCAAGCATCCAGCCAGGAGATGCCCATCTAAGCGGTGGATCGGGCAGTAGGAATGCCACAAACGCAGCAACCCCAAAGGCCGCCACATTCCTGGACTGGTAGTCTTCCTGCCCACCACTTTATTTTACTCGGACAGGCTCGGAGCGTATCGAGGCCTGTTCAGAGTTTCCTTATTGTTTGAATTTTCAGATGGCGTCGTCTTGAGAATAACAGCAGCCCGGGCTGCATCAGCTTCTGGGCTTTGTCAGTCAAGACAAGCCTTCCAGGAGATGCTTTCTGCTCAGCGTCAAACCAGCCTGAATCAAATGAACGTAATTGACTGCTGCCCCAGGAGAAGATGAACAAGCCGATAAGGTTTATTCTGTCTTAACGATGAATGCGTATTTGCCTGGATCCTTTCAACGCAGGACCTCCTTGAAATGGAAAAATGAAGGGGTGAGAGGGGTGTGCCGAGGGTGGGAAGTTCTGGGAAGAGATCAAGACCTCTGGCTCGCCTGCGCTGTGTGAAGTACAGCAGTGCTAGAAGACCTCGCTGCCACTCTGCAAAACCTCACCTTGCTGGAGTTGGGTGTTTAAGCTGAAGTAACTGGCGGAGGAATTGCGGGAGGGTTCTTCATGTGACCAGATTCCTGCCAAAGAGGTGCCCTGGTTTTCTTTAATCTTTTGCTTCCGTGGCAGGCCTTGGAAGCCTTAGAAGTTGTCTTCTAGATAAGAGGAAGTTTGAAGCTTATTTTTCTTGAGATAAAGATTGAGTTGGGCTGACCGAGCTCTCTGCGTCGGCTAGATGGCTCTTATCTGCGTCTCTCAGCCCACAGAAAGGACTTCTGGGGGCTCTGGGAAGCTGAACTGCTCAATACTTTGTTCCTTGTGCTTTGAGGACCTCTAACTGCACTGCTTGGGCTAGCCAGGCTTACTAATGAAAGTTTTCAGCCACGATTCAGTGTTTCTCTTGGGCCTTCTGACACTTGCATAGCCATCCTCAGAGTACAAGGATCAAGAGATTCAAGATGCCATTGCCTGTAGAATCTGCTGTTTGAAAATGGCAAAATCAAGAACCTTCGCACTTAATTTTTTTAAGACATCTTTTTAATTCTCTGGAGAAGGACTCCCTGTGTTTATATTATTTTCAATACAATCTCTGTTTGAGTGCTGTCCTTGAGTCCCAAGTTTCTGATATTTTTCTTTTGCCCGTGGAAAAACACAATAAATTTGAGTCTTACCCAGACCTATGATTCTATGTCGTCCAACCATCAGCAGATCTCCGAGTACTTGTATCTTCAGCTGGTTAGCACAGCAAGGTAGCTTAATGTCATTCTGGGAATCAGTGAGTACAATCCCTCAGCTAGTTTCTCTGCCGACTGTTTTCTCATCAGCATCGTGCTCTGTTCTGCAGGTACGTTCATTGCAAGACGTAAAGAAGGGCAAATCTCTTTCTGACGAAGGATCAGAGAGAGCAACTGCTGCTGTCTGTAGTCAGGACCGAAAGGGAAGGTCTTTATGTTGCTTAGGGGTGGTGGTCTTTTTGGCTGGCTGCAGCTTTTCTTTTGAAACCAACATCCCTTTCTTGTTACCTTAATGCTTTTGTCTGGAATCTTGGGAGTTTCTTTTTCCCTCCTGTAAGTTTGCAAATTGCTTGTCTCTTGGTGTGGCCACAGTTTGTTTTTTTTTTCCTGCAGATATATTCAGAGTTCAAAAGCAGCGTAAGGACTGTGTCTGTTTAAGTAGGCTTTATAAATCTCCAAAGTGAGCTCCAGTCTTTCTCGTGTTATGTATAGTATGATCTCCCAGTAACTGTTGCTTTGGCTGATGTTGTGAGGTTGTTCCAAGACTAGCTCTCACTCTGCTTGGCCAACTGCCTTCAAGTTTGCCTCCTGAATGACCTCAGCAAAGAGGTTTTAAAATGCAGTGATACGCATTGGCCCTATTACATACGGTGGAATTACTCATTTGCTGTTCAACCATAGTGCCAGAACAGAGAGTAACTGAGTGACCTGGAGGGATGTTTTAGTTCATCATTCTCCTACTATAAAGTAAGCCTGATGTATCTTGCACTGGAGAAAAATGTGCCATAATAGTCTGATGAGAAAACAAATGATAGCTGCTCATTCACATAATGAATCAACGTTTGGGAAGGAAGCAGTATTATCTGTTGGCAGCGGGTATGGTTGCAAGTTTTGACTACATGGCTTGGATTCTTTTAGGATTCCAAACTTAATATGAAACGGGAATCCAAGCTCACCCAGGCTAAAATTTATGCAAAGCGAGCTGTTTACCTGGCAGAATTTAAATATGCTTTTACTCTGGAAAGTAGACAGAATCTGTGCACAAAGAAATACTCAGTTGTTTTTATATGGATAAATATTTATGCAGCTATTGATTTTATTTTTTAATAATTGCTTCAAAAATCTAGCCTGCTCTTCTGTTATTTAGCATGGCTAAGTGGCTTCTGTTTAGATGGCAGATCTTTGGATTCTAATTCCTAATGCCTAGCTCCAGTGATCACCTCTCTTTGCACATCTTGTTTTCCTGAAGCGTAACAAAGAGAGGCTGAGGTGGGTTTTACTGCTTTATAGCTGCTCAGAGCTTCCAAAGTGGTTGTGAGAATTGACCAAACCGAGGCAGTTTTTATGCCCTGATGAACTGTGTCCCAGAACCAGTCCTTCTGCAGGCTCTGGATGACTGTGCTACACCAAGCACCACTTCATTTCCATAGGTTGTGAATGTGTTTGCTAAAATGATCTTCAACTGGGAAAGATTCCCATTCGCTGTGGGAGAGAAAAGTTTTATGATCATACCTAAATCTCTCCACAACTGTAGTACGTATTTGAATTAAACAACCAGAAAAAGAAATCAGTGTCAAGTCATTTCCAGTTACTGGAAACAGCTGCAGAATGCACACTGAATGTGTATGCTGCACACGGATGCTCGAGCTTCAGTTACCCCTTAGAAAAAGGAGATCAACAGAAAAAGCTACAGTTCTTATTAAGGACAGGGGAATATGTCATGGCTTTTTGCACAGGTCGTTAAGATACCATCAATGATACACTTGATTTGATGGTAAAGAGGGAATGTGGAGAAGGAGAGGAATTAGGCAGCACCCAACAGACTTCTTATACAAGCCCTTTTTAGGAGGAGGATGCAGTGCTAATACTGAATGACTACAGGAAGCCACCAAACATCCAGAGACTTTGGATTAGGACAAAATTCTGCTCTCCTTACTCATTGTATGGAAAGCAGAAGTGTATCGGGAAGGAGTTGTAAGAAGATATCCAGAACACAGGGTAAATATATGCAATGCAGACAGAAGTCCTTATCTCATTCTCTGACAGATCAACCAGAGTATGGAAATGGTTATAAAAATGAAAGCCTGAGGCTGAAGCTTTATTCTTTCTGAATAGCTGTCAGTTTGGTTTTGAAGGCTAGATTTGCCCATATTAGGTTTGCATGAGATCTGAAGAGGCTAGGGCTGTAGGTTTGAACTGAAACTATGAGAAATATGTTACTTTGAAGTAAGAGAGGAGAATGAGGAAGATATGCAGGGCCAAGCCCTCAAGTTGATCTAAATTTGCTTTCACCAACGTTCTAGCAGAGTATCTGGCCCTGCATGTTGAAACAACCCATCTTTAAGATGGAAGATCTGCTTCAGATTATTTTTTTTTACTATTTATTTTAGATCTCCAAGTCTGTAGCTGAATACTTGTTCTCAACTCATAAAGCAAGTATCTTTGACTGGTTTAACTAGTCTATGCCATAATACTTCATAAACAGTGATTTTTGTGGTAACTGAGTCAGTTATGGAAGGGATTGTCTTTCCTTCTGTGATGAAGACGTATTCCTGTACATTAAGCCCTCAAAATGGCCTAGTCAAGAGGTTGCATTGGTAACTCAAGGCTTTAGGCCAGTAAATGAAGAAGGGAGGTCAAAGGGTACTACCAAAAAGTGGCCTTGTAAATCAAAAACATCGAGGAGAGGGAATTCCTGGCATTCCGTGGTATCTGGGTTTATTTTCTTACATTTCTCTAATAAGAAAAACACACTTCAGATGTGTTCTTGGTGAATGTTTTCACTTGTCTCGTCTATCTCTGCTGCCAAATGTGACCCAAAATATATTGGTTTTACGTGCCTCGAAGACATCTATTGGATAGCTACCCAGTGCATCTGTAAAAGTGGACTTGGCACTCCGAGGCAATCCCTGAATGCAGATTCAATTGTCAGCACCTCATTACTAACTGTTCTTTCACTGGAATATTTTTTATTAAAATAGCCTTATGCAATAGCTTTAAAGCACAGAACAGAGTGCTCTAAAGTAACCTATTGTGTTACATGCAGTAATCCCAAGTAATACATATGTTGTAAGGATCAGACTTTATTTTTAGCATCATTAATTTGCTTTGTCCAAAAACTAAATTAAAATCCCTGACAAGCAACTCTTTAATACACACATTTTAAAGAGCTGCTTGGCAAGAATTTTGATATACCTTGTAGTGCACAAAATCCTACTCAGAAGCTTTCAATTAACTTGATTCATATAGTAACTCAGGCTGGCATTCTATGTAAGCTGTCCTGCAGCTTGGAGGAATGAAACATTTTATAGAACCGTTTCATTGGACTAAAAGGCAGCCAGCTGAAACTTGGACAGACCTAAATGATGGTTATGAATAATAGAAAGCTTTTAAGAAATTATTTGCATGCATTTTCTTCTTTTGCCCCTGCAGAGTTTGGCCACTGTTAGAAGAGCAAGACTGAATTTTGGGGTAATGCTGGAATGATTAAGATTTGCCTTATTAAAGTGGCCAAGAGGGCTGCGGTGTATCTGGGAAGCCTTTCAGCATCAAGTGTTCCCTTTACCTTGTGAAGTACTGTGCATCCACACCTGCTAAGTGAAAAACTGGGTGGGTCAGGTCTCAGTAAGCAATTCTGCTTCCAAAAGAAAGAATTTCACCTTTCAGTGACAAATTTTCCATGATTTTTTTTTCTTTTTTCTTTTCTTTTGTTTGTCTCGAAGGTAGCAAACTGGCTTCAGTGTGTATCTGAATGGTCAGTGCTCTTGTTTCTGGCAGTCCTCCAGTTGGTATGGTGTGTTTGATGTTTAATTGGATTGGCCTGCTTTAATTGTTGCTCTGGGGTCTGAAGATGAGGTGCTGCTTCTGCTTTTGAATGGTGGTGGACAGCTAGAACAATCTTTTTTCTTTTTTTTTTTTTTTCCTTCTTTTTAAACTCTACATGAGATTACAGACTATGCATCTTATCCTTCTGCAGGAGAAATCTTTGAAGACTTCAAAAAAATGTATTACTGGGGGCCCAGTGGGAAGGGGGCAAAAGAAGAGACCCAGTCCCATGCCAAGTCTGTGCAGAAAAGCTTAGTTCTGAATGCGGGCAACAAGTGACAACACTACCCTGTATTTGGAACTGAAACTTGGTTTTGGAAGTCCAAGTATGATGCATAGCTATCCATTGAGTGGCCCAGTGCCACCAGAATTTTTTAAGAGCTCCTGTTTGTATTACTGTTTGAATAATGGGAAAGCTTTAAGGTAGCTAGATGTTATATGGCCTGTGATAAAGGGTCTTCTGCAGAGATGGCTGGTGTGAAGCTATTGCAGAAGGGAGGGAAACCTACCAGCTGGTTAATGGATGAAAATGATAACGCTGTTATTATGTCTTGTTAAATAACATAATTTAGAAAAATAACAGATAGAGGTTAGAAGAAGGATAGAGTTAAAATGTTTCGAGGTGTCCTGACCACATCTTAGTACTCTTTATGCAGCTGATAGTTAATCTGCTTTTCTCTTTGCACAGAGCATGTTTAAAATCACGTCTGTGTACAAGATGGAGCTTAGTGGGATATAATACCTCAAGGATTAGTAAGACTGAAACATCAGTCAGCTTCTGTCAAAAGCAGTCCTGCCTTCCTGAGATGCATCTTGCTTTTTCTCCTCTCTCTTTCAGTAAACTGCCACTTCCATCTGCTTAGGTTGTCAGCAGAAAGGGCTAAAATGATCAAACCTTGTGTTTGGAAAGTACACTTGCAGCAGATCAAAAAGAAGAATCCTTAGAAAAGATTAATAGAATCCCTGTTTTAGAGGTACACTTGACTTTCAGTAAAGTCTTTGAGATAATCCAAGTTTTGAAAGAGACATGCTGAAATTCATATATTTTAAGACAACCAGAGGCATTTAGGTCCAGGATAATAATCATTCAAGATTATAAAAGTTCTTGAAGTTGATAAGTAGCTGTCAGAAAAGGAATTCAGGCGAAGATGATGATTTGTTTCTTCTTGGTGCTATTGCCAGGCATGGCTTCTGTTTCAGGACCGTTCACAAGACTAATGCTTCCCCCTTCAGTCGTGCTTCAGCCTGGTGAGCAGCAACAGCTCTGCACGGGTTTCTTTTCCTGCACCCCTCACCTTCCCTAATGTGCCTCTGTTTCCTTGAGACTTGCCTCAGGGTACCATCATCTGGCATTAGTGACAAACACCATACCGCAGCTTGCACGGTAGTCGTAATGGTGTGAAACATCCCTGGCAGTCTGGCTTGTAGAATGCGGATAGAGCTGCCGTATGAAATGACAAAGCTAAGTCTGTTTACTCAGATGACTCCCAGTATGTGTGCATTACAGTGTTTTATCTAAATGAAAATTTTCCCAAGTGAATAGTAGCTTTGGGGTTCTGGTCAGTAACCCGAGTCAAAGTTCTAACCATTTTGTAATTTACATGCAACAAAGCGTCATGGAGTTAAGCACTTGTTCTCCTTTTCACAGGGCGGTTTGGAGAAGATGAAGAGTCCTAATCTAAGTAGTTTCCCCCTACAATTTCAGCCTCTTCTGCTTGCTCTGTTTATTTGGATTTTTTTTTTTTTGATGTACATTTTGATGTGGATGCCACAGCACACGTAGGGGACGACAATTTACGTATACTTTTCCCCTCCCACGTTGCAAATAGAGATGGTCTGGTTTATCTGCACGTATAGGTTTGTTACTGGTGGCATGGGTCATCTGCAGAAGAATATGTGAGAGCTAAGCTAGTCCAGGAGTTGCAGAGATTTTACATGATGTTTGGTCCACAAGCAGACCCCTCTTGATCTTGAGACCTGTTGTATTTTTAATGCTTTCATGCATTCTCAGTGCTGCTGGTCACAAGCTTTTCTGTGTAACGTAGCACATCACTGCTGTAGGTTAATCACAACCATCAATGTGGACTGAGCTTAGGGGGTTTCTGTTGCATGTGGCAATGCTGAGATATTTACACAATATTGCAATTTTTGGGGTATACTTTTATTCACTATATGGGATGCTTGATTAATATTTTCTTCTTGTTTTGTTCTGATTACATAGCATTTTCTAGAAAGCCATAGTTAGTAAATTTTAAAATTATTTTTTGAAAGGAATTATTTGTCATTCTGTAAATCCTCCGAATCAAATTCTGGCTCAATACAGAGCTTATCTCCTTATCTCTTCTGTTACTAAGAAAGAAGAAAAGAAAGTGTAGTTTAAGGAAACTGCCTTCATGTTTCACAGCATATAATCCAGTTGAATACTCCATATTATATTGCTTCCTTATGTTTCACCTTTGGTTGACCTTGAAGTTTACAGGTTCAAGTGGATATTAATGATCTTGGGAGCAGCTAAAATAAACAGAACACAAAAGTGATGAGAACACATATAGCTCCCCAAACTATTCATTGGACTGCGTGGGCTTGTTTTTAACACAGGAAAATGCTGTATTGGCTCTCTATAATCAGGTGAAAAATTGTAGGAATGCTGTCTGTCCAAAGGATTATTGAATGTGACCATATTAATTCAAATATATAGATAATAAATTCTATTGCCAAAAAAAAAAAGCTCTGAATGTTTTCTAAGAGTTTTTTTTCACTAAGCAACTGCTCTAATATTAATTTGATACAGAAATTCTGTATTGCTAGTCTGTGTAAACAGAATAGAGTAAGAGGACTTAGAAATCAGTTTTCAGATACCCTACGTGCACGTGTGTGTTCGTGCTGACTTTTGTTATGGTAAAATCGGTCCACAGATTTTTTTTTTTCTACTTTCTTGAATAATTTTTCCATTTTAGCTTAATGCACGCGGGTGTCATCGGTTTACACTGTTCCTCTTTGATACTGGAGCAGCAAGGAGTGGAGTTGCCTTAGTTTTCAACATCATCATCCTGTGCACAGCTGTCTCATGTATGTGGTTATTAGCAAATGAAGTGGTTCTGTGGCATGGATGCTGAAGCGTGTATGTTAAACTTTTTGGGCTTTCTGAAGGCCAAAAAACTTCTTGTGCGTGTATCGCAGCATAAATATTTATATTTATATAAATACGCCTATATTTAGATCAAAACGAAACAGGGCTGTGGATAAGATGCTTGTCCTTACAAGTTTATGTGATGCTGGGATTGAGGAAATGTCTGATAAAATTTCAGACGGTGGGTTTGGCGAGTGACGGACCTGCTTCAGATGGTGGTTGACCACAGTCATCAGCCTGGTGGGCTTATTCTATTTTGTAAGTATTGCTGTCTGTGAAATTAGAGGTATGAATGAGCCAGAAAAGTTAAGTTTATATATATATACTTTTTTTTTTTTTTAATTTAAAAAAAAGGCAAAACGTAGAATGCATCACATTTTAAGTCTGATTTACTCTCCATTATCTGTGAAGGAGGGGAAAGGAATTCAGCCCCAAGCAAAGAGCTATAGGTAAACAGAGCAGTTGTGGGGCAGTTCGGGGTTGCTGTGTTAGTTGTGTTTATAAGAACCTCCCGAACTGTTTGTTTTTTAAGTTCTCCCATGCTCCACTGATAACAGGGAGCATATTTCTTCCTGGTTTGGAGTATAGTGGTTGTGGTTGCCTTGGAACACAATCATTTATGTGAAACAGCGGGTTTGCAACTGAAAATTGTGATGCTGTTTTGAAAGCTTGTTCGAGATAATTCTTTCATGATTCCTGTCTGTCTGAAATGAGCTGATGATTTTGTGCATTCTCAGGTTTTTGGGTTTTTTTTACACTTTAGAGACTATGTCCACGAAAATCTTGTTCCATGCTTTATATGCTTCACTGTAAGATAAACCAAAACAGTTTCTTATGATGCTCAGTATCAAATTCAGAGAATACTTCTACTGTTGGTCTTAGCTGTTGGTTGTAGCCAGTGAATCTCATTTTCTCTTCTCCTGTTGGTAATTAACAGCCTGTTTTATCATCCTGTTTTTAAGTTTACTTGACTGGGCTTACAGTATTGCCCTCAAGTGTCAGTATCTGTAGGTTGTGCCTTCATGAAGCTAAATGTAAGAGCTTCAGTATAATAACTTGCATATAGTAACTATTCCTTCTCTTAACTGCTGTGTTGTAACCAGCTTTCCCCTGGTGCACTAGACAGCATGTCTGCCTGCCCTTTGCTTGTGAGCCAGGGCTTTCAAAGGGTAACCCCTCTGCTCTCCCCCCTTCTGTCATGGCCACCTTGAGTCAGCTGTAGGTGAGAGGAGGAGCGAAGGAGAAGGGGCAGCGTCCCCTGTGGGCCTGGCAGGCCCTCCCGGCTGTTGAGGCCTGGGCAAAGCAAGTTCGCTGCTCCCCAGTTTGGTCTGGAAAGGGATCCTGCCTGCTGGCTCGGTAATACTGGCACAGGAGAGTCATGCTAAGGTGAAAAAAAGGAGGAGAGGAAGCAAAATATTACGGAACTTTTGACTTACAGCGGCAAATCATGTGTTTTCATGAAGAAGTCTATTGTATTAGTCCAATTAACACTGTACTTTCTGCGTATGTATACCAGTACATTGGAAAGCATACAGTGAACTGACCAATAAACTCCTGATAAAAAAGGTGTTACTTCGAACACTTCTTAGTTAAAAGTATTTCAGGTAGTGCAGAGGAGGTTCTATTGTAAAACTGTGTGCCTGATCACGAGCTCCTGTTTCTGCTCAGACATTGTAGCCTTGCTGGCTGAATACTCGAACACCTTGAATGCTGTCTCACAACTGCTCTTAAAATGCCTGGCAGCTTCTGTTTTATCTGCTTGCTGTTTCAAGTAAGTGGTTTAAAATGAATTGGTAGCAAAAGGCTGTTGAGAATCCAGTCTATTTTATTTTAGGTTTGGGGGTTTTTTTTTCTGTATCTTTAAAATGAGATATATATTTATTTGTTTTTCCATTAAGGATGTATGTTGCTCGTGTCATGCAGGAAAGTAATCTAATTGTGTAATTTGATAACAAAGTTTCTTAACGTCTAATATATGACTATTTTATATCTAATAATTTTATAAAAGGTTTGTTACCTGTAGGAGTATTTTAACAATACAGAAGCATTTCTATGCTAGGAAATGGTCCAAGTTTGGGCACAGTAAATAGCAAAGTATGTCGCACAGGCAAGGCCTCTAGTTTTCTGTTGGGAAAAGTTCAATAGTTTACAGAACTAATAATACAGAACATTCTCTTACGTGACCCTTCCTATTGTAGGACTTGATTTATTTTTTGCTCCGATAGCTCATGAAGTACCGAAATAGCTTCTGAACTCTGTGGCTCACTTTGACAGAGTAATTTCTCATGCCTTCTTCCATCGGTTTTGGTAGCGTGATTAGTTAAAATTGCTGTTTGCAGGGTAGAAAAAATGCAAATGGCAAACCCTTCCGCATCGCTGAGGCAGAAAAAGGGGCGTTTTAACAGCACTCCCCGTGACCTTTAGTGAATCCACTGTTTTATCAATCAAATTACGCTAGTACGAGTTAATTAATTCACTTGATCTTGACGTGACACAGCCTTCCTGAAGTGTACACAGAAAGGAGGGAGAGGAAAGCAGGGTCTGTATAAACACCACACGCAAAGGCTGAAGCTCTCAGCCTGCCATTAGCCCTTTATCTAAGAGGCTCTTGGCATATAAATCAAACAATAACCTCTCTGTTTTGACTCGGTGCCAAAGTACACAGCCACAGTTGAGTCTAGAGCAGATTACACCCAGCGAGTGGCTTCAGGGCTTGGAGTGCAACTGGGAAATAACCGTTCAATTATTCGGGAACACATTTTACCTTCTTCAGTGTTGGCTGGTGTGACTTTTTTTCCTTTTTGTACCACAGCCATGTTCTAATCGTAAAAACCACTACGCGGAGGGCATTTTAACCAACCTCAAAGTGAGGATGGGAGAACAGCCTCCTAAGCTGAATGCCCGCAAAGAGCTTGTATTTTAACAACTTTTGTGCGTTTTGTCATCTTGCAATTTTTTTTTTCCTTCTGTGTGGTGAGGGTGGTAACATCCAGCTCTCCTTCTGCGGGTTTCTGCAAGCACCGTACCCAGATGACATTAGATTTCTGCTTACCTTTTTTTGCTAAGGTTAGAACGGACGGGCAAACAGTTCAGGTTCCTATAAGGGACATTTAAGTAGGCTCAACAGATGTACCAACCGCATAAAAAAATTATCCAGCAGCCGCATCGCAGTCTGCTGCTAAGAGCCATTTAAAGGCTTCGAAGAGAGATGTCATCTTACTCTCTTAGAAATAAAGTGTTAGTCTCTTCGGGGAATGTGCAGTTGACATTTATCTGAAAATAAGCATTTTGAAATGCTGGTGGATTTTTTTTTTAAATTTTTTTCTTTTTTAAGAAAGTATTGCTGCATCTTGGGGAGCCCACAGAGTGGGAGATGTGCAGAAATACACAGCAAGGCTGGAGACTGAAGTCCCGGAAATAACGATTGCTGTTTCTGCACAGAACATTTTTGATAAATTACATTAGAGCGGGTTTGGTGCCTTTGAGAAGGGTGAAGTGAAGAGCAGCTTCATTCCTTCTCTGAGCCCAGCTGTGCCCGGGCAGCGTGGTGATTCTGAGATCAGCTCTCCCCATCCCGATGACATCTCTGCAGCATCCCTGCAGTGCAGAGCAGAGGCCGTGCAAGGGGGTCTCTTCCGCATCTTTCTGTTGGCTCTTCCCTCAGGGGCTTTGCTGTTCCCCCCCCCCTCAACCCAGCTGTCGGGCTGTTGCCTGTGTCCAGGAATGCACGGAGTATCCAGCGAGGCCTTGGTGCAGCCTCCACTCCATCCCAATGAGCAGGGGAACCGGAGGAGAGAGGACGTCCCTTGCTGCGTGGCCCCTCGCTCCAGGCTCGTAGCCAAGTTGTTGCATCTTATCACAGGCTTCTGCTTCTCTTTGGTTCGTCGGTGCTCAAATGACATACTGCCAGCAGTGGATTTGTCCTTCCTAGCAATGGTCTTCTAACCACCCCGCTGTTGCTTTTTGTCATGCTGTGCACTTAGTGTGGATGTCACATCTTCTGTCGATGTATGTGATTTAGTGCAAAGCATACGTTGGCAGCACACTTTTTGTTTGGTTTTTTTTTTTAGCAGACACTCTGTTTTGGGCAGCTTTGTGGTATTAATGGAGCTCTAATTTAATCTTTACTGAATTTTTCCCCCCCTCCCTTCCTCCTGTGAAAATATACAGGCGCAGCTGAGCTGTAAACCTATATAGACATAAGGTGACAATTTTGCTG
Organism: Actenoides lindsayi; assembly: GCA_025331215.1. Classification (NCBI taxonomy): domain Eukaryota; kingdom Metazoa; phylum Chordata; class Aves; order Coraciiformes; family Alcedinidae; genus Actenoides; species Actenoides lindsayi. The sequence goes on from WTSP01021016.1 coordinate 29,021, forward strand.
ATACAATTAACCACAGAATCTGTCTCGTGTCGAGACTATCGTATTTTTTCCTTGTGATTTTTTTATTTTATTTTATTTTTAGCTGTAGAAGTACAAACACGCCTACTTTATGCTGAAATGCTGTCCTTTCAGCTGGTTAAATTTTGAAGCCCACTTACTGTTGATTTCTATCGCTTATTCAGAGCCTGTGTCAGCAAGTTGCACTATGAAATCCCGTGTTCTTTGCCAAGCGTAGAAATAACCACATTTGCTTATTTTTCCTTCCTTAACATCTTGCTGGTATGATGCCCTCCACCTGGTTACTTGCTGTTTCTGATCTAGGCTACGCTTTCACCTGACCCTAAGCAGTTTAAAACCAAAACAAAACTGTACAGAGTAATCTTTTTCTTTCTGGGTTTGAGCAACAGGAGATCTGGGAAGGAAATTTGATGTAGTCTCAGTTTGGCTTTTGAAAAGGTTATGGAAGAGACTCTTGACCTGTTTTTCAGTAAGCCTGGGGATACGGCAAGGATTGCATGTAACTGAAAGAAAAAGTTTGTTATGCTAGTGTTTTATAAGGAGCAAACAGGATGACCTGAATTTGTCCTGTTGGGGAAAACAGTCCAGGCAAAAATCCAGTAATAGATAATGTATATGTCAATTTTATCCTCCTTGACTGGAAACGAGCTTATATTAAAATAAAGTGCAATAACTTGCCAGAGACTACAGATGTGGCTGATAATTTTGGTGATTATGGTATGCTGCTTGGACGAGAGCGTTTGACTTGTTTTCATTTGGTTTTCATTTACACGCAGATAGAAGAAATATATTGCCAAGCTAATATAAATGCTAAGGGGGTTAAGAATGGCCTATTGATGTCTGAAAATATAATTATAAATGGGGAACACTTAGATATGGAGTGGCCATATTTTCCAGTATAGGCTTTATTGCTTCTTGATCTTTTACTCCTGCATTAGTGACCTGGAAGACTGTATTTTAATGATTTATCAGTAAGAGCCAAGACCTGGAGCAGTAGGGGAAGTAAGTATCTTTCTGTACTGGTGGTGTGAAGCAGGAGGCATATCATTTCAGCCAAGTCTAAAATCGTGGTGTAGTACATAGGATCCCCCAGGGTTGTAAGTGTCCCCAGGTTCCTCTCTTTGCCTTTAGGTTTGCATCTACCCCTAGAGTTTCTTCTCCATTGACTAGTGTTTGATTTCGCCCCAGCTTGGTAATAGCACATCCCAGCACCACCAGCCTCCTCTGTTCTCCACAAATGTGTTCCAAATGAGTACCTTTGAGACTAAGCCTGCAGACAATCACAGGTAGGGGCACTTTCTGTCTGTCACATAACTTTGGCAGTATTGTCTTTGCAGGATTGGACCAGCTCAGATCAAGGGAATTAAGTTACAATTATTTTAACAGATGCAAGATTAGGGATTTGATTATTAACCTGTAAATGTGTACACCAAGCAAATTACTTTGTGGATCTGAGCTGTGTTTAAAAATCACCAACGTTTTCTTCTCTGACTCAATTCATAGTCCCACACGGAATGTGGTTCCCCAGCTGAAAGAGGTGCCATGGGAATGGGAGCGGGATACCCCCCAGAAAGTGTTGCTGAAGCTAGCATGCCATTGCCAAAAGATCTGCTTACCAAATTGCACCCTTGCTGCTTTGGCTTTGGCTTTTTCACCCTGCAATCTTGCTAGCAGTGAACCATAGACTTCATCGAGCTATCTGTCCTTTGAGCATTGTAAATTTGGGAAGCCATCTAGTTAGCCACTTCATGGCTAAATTGATTTTTATTTCTTTTTTTCCATCTGTCCTATCTGTAGCTAAAGAAAGAGTGCCTCTGGAGGCTGCAAATCGGAGCTGCTTTGAACTGCCTGCAGCAATCTTTGGTCAGCATAGAACATCCCAGTCTTTCTGACCTGCTTCTCATCAGCACCTCTTTTCCTGGCACTATTGCCAGCCGATGGCTTATTTTAGCAGTTGTGTAGATTATGGGTCTGATCATTTGGTCCTTTTTCCATCCTTGTCTTCATGATTCAGCTTTGAAAACTTGGTGTGAAAATTCCAGGAGTAGGGAAGCTACATCCTTTAGGTGTCTAGATTTTTCCCTCTTCCTTTATAACCTGTTGTTTTAAAGTCCAAATTATATGCAGTTAAATTTTAATTAGTTTTAGAACGGTTAGATTGGACTCATTTAAAAACTATAACATTTATGTATGAAAGGAAGGGAGAAATTTGCAGTTATCAGATGTCTGTCAGAAACCTTGCTTTATGGATATCGAATGGTATAGCCCTGCCTGGCAGGGCTCTTCAAAGACTTCTGCCTTATCTCTGGACATAAAACAATGCATTTGTTTAATAAACTTAGAATTTGTCTACCAGATAGCTGCCACGCTTGTTTTATTATATTCTCTTCTCTGAGATGGCTGGTTGATTAGCTACTATGACCATACTGATAAAAGGAAGGGCCAGGATATCCAAACCCATGAGCAAAACTCCCAGGCTTGGTGGTTAATTGCAGAAGCCCCTGTATTTCAGTGCTCGCTTCTCCTTGTCAGGCTTGCAGTGCCCTGCAAAGCATTTTGTAATAGAGATGCACAGAAGGGTGCACTGTAATACTTACCTGTTGTTGTGACATTTTGAAGGGTGGTTTAGAGTTTCTGAACTGTACTGTAGTGTAACTGTAAAGAATTTATCATTTCTTAAGCAAACCAACATGATTTAGACAATATCTTTCAAGGCTTTGTAAGGTGTAAAATACTCTTTTACTTTTAGGTTTTTTTTTCTTTTTAGTTTCAGAACTTTTCAGAACTAGTTTCAGAAAACTGCTTTCCAGAGTACTTTTCAGTGGTTCTCTAGATAATGTTTAGAATCAATAAATAACCCCTGGTAAGTCAAGGAATGCAAGAGGAAGGAGAAATTTGAATTGGGATGCTGGATCCCATGCAAATCACTGATTACCGCACCAGTGTCACTGGGTTAGGGCATTGGGACTGAAGCAGAGGAACTGCAGATGGGAAAAAGAGGGGGGGAAGAGTACCATGACAAGAGCTGGAAGGCAGCTGCAGACAAATGTCTCACCAAGAGGGGAAGATAAGATAATATTGTTTCTGAGTGTTAGAAATCTCTAAAAGGAAAATGCTGGGGTAACTCCTCAGGTCAAGCAAGAGGCAACACCAGAGCCCTGTACTGCATCCTACTGACTCATTCCCAGTAGCCATTCCTCTTTGGTCATTGATGAAGTCAAAGGATAGGCAGTTGTTCAAAGCAAAAGCCCTTCTCTGAAGGTGTAATAGAGGGGGAGCAGGAAATCTGTTTTCATCAGAAAACACACAGGTACTTTTGTTGCTCTTTTTACCTGTTGTGTTTCCAGAAAAAAAAAAATAAAAAGACTGAACATGGGAACTGTTGCTTTCTGTGAACTGACCTAGTCAGTTGGCTAGGTGTGTGAGCTGGAACTGTATGAATGAGATGAGACCAGTATATGTTGGTTTATATATGATACCTAAACCACTTAGGTGTTCTGCAAAGCAATGGGAAGGAAAATGTCTGCAGGAAGTCAGTTGATTACACAGATATTGAAGTGTGCAGGAGTGTGGTTGACCCCCATCTGCTTTTAGGCTGTACCACAGTTTTGCTTTTTGCTGGTTTTGAGGTTCTAATGCAGCTCTCAGGGGTTGTGCAAATTTAGGTCCTAGGGATTAAAGAAAACCTACTGTGGCTAAAGGAGGAAGAAAGAGTTTACAAAGCAAAAAGCCAACCCCACCCACCCATATTGTTTTGGTGCATTAGTATGAATCACTTTATTATTATTATTATTATTATTATGTTTTTTATTTATTTATTCAAAGTAATTAGTCTATTATTTTGGAGGATTTCTGTTCATTAAACTAGGAGCAAGTAGAAGTACCAGCTGAATCAGGGACTTGTAGTAGTGATTGTACAACTACAGTATACGTTGCTTTCAAAGACCTTGCAGTCTAAATTGACAGGACTGATCAACACGTGGTGTGGAGCAGGAGAAGCAGCAAACAAGGGCAGCTGGTAGAAACATGGTGCAGCCTTATCACATACATTCTGACTTCTACTGAGGTCAGATAGATGTTCATTCTGACTTCTGCTGACGTCAGATAGATGTTCTTTGGATAGATGCTTTATAGATGCTTTTTGGATTAATTTTCCACGCTTTGCTATTGGTTAAATACCTTGAGGAAGTATAACCATGAGATGGTTGAGACCACAAAAGCCTGTGGAAAATTTGGGAGACTTGTATTTTAGCTTTCTTCTGTTGTTTGTTTTCCTTTGGTTTAAAGTTTTAGCTCCTGGTGTCTGTGTTTATGTGAGTCTGTTCGTGTTTACGGTGATGAAAAGAAATGGAATAATGAGAACAGGTTTATAATATAAGATAACAGAGGCTTGACTTTTCTTCCAAGTAGGAAAAGAAAAAAAAAAAAGTCTTTTTAAAACTACCTTCCTGCTGATTTAGGCCTGGTTCCTGATGTCTATAGGTTTGTATTCAACTGCGTGTTCAGGAAGTGATTAGTTAAGAGGCAAAGCAGTGGCCTCTGAAAATCATGCCTGTGGTTTGGATTGCAGATGGCAGGGAGACATACCCTGTCAATGTGATGTGAACAGGATCAATAGGCTGCATTTGAAAGTGATGCTGGGTGGACTGAATCATAACAATGGAGTAGATAGTCTGTAAATCGAGCCTGCTCAAGGACCCATTCCTCAAAGAAGTTCGTGGTGAAGCATCTGTAGTTGTTTTGGAAATCTCTTTCTCAGACCTTGCACTATCATACACTATAAATCAGCATGCTTTTTTTCTTGTGAGCAATCCCTTTGGAGCTGCTGCCATTGAACAGTGCACAGCATCAGTACTCGGATCACACTGGGCGACTGAGTAGAGGGAGCTGCTGCAGATGCCCCCGTTGCTTTGGGATCTGCTGCCTCCTGCCTCCATCGCTGGAGGAAGGTTGAGTTGCCCTGTGTGAAAGAGAAATGGAAAGACTGTGTCAGGCATCTGACTTTTCCTTCCTGAAAGCGTGGCAGTAGGGTGAGATTTGCTCTCCCTGGTCATTCTGTGGTTTGTTCAGGAGAAGGGTAACTCAACCTTCTTCCCACGGTCCTTCCACCCACTCAGGCTTTGACAGAGGATGTGGGTTCCTGGGATGCCAGGAGTGGGGCTTGGCCATCCTCTTACCTGCTTTGGGAGGGAGCACGGATTTGCTAACTACAGCCCTGCCATGGCAGCAGAGCCTGAGCACAGCCGCTCTGTAGCGGGTATCGCAGGAATTATTGGGGGCTTTTGGCTTCCATGAAACAAAGCTCGTTTTGGGCATGTTTATAAGCATCTTGTAAAGAACATCGAAACGTATTTAGGAGTTAAATGTCTTCTGAGGAAAAAACAAAGGGAAACTTTTTCTTTAAAAAAAAAAAAGAAAATAAATAAAAAATGAATCCAACACCGGTAATCCCAGCGTGCTGCTTTAGCCCTAGGCAAGGGGGTTTCCTCCCCTCTCCCCTGATCTCCTCTACCCCTCCCCACCCCCCCCAGAAAACACTGCGTTCATTCACAGCAGCAACAAATGCAGTGTCCTGGAGGAAAGAGAAGACTGACAGGGAACTGAGTGCAGATGAGCCACACAAATTCCTAATTTCAGCTTAGCAACAGCACCGATAAAAAGGAAATCAGTAAATAGAGAAACTGTAAGGACAGTTACGTTCTGCTATGGATTATTTTTTACGTGTAAGGAGACTCCATGATACCCAAAGTGACAGTAGTTCATCAAATCATACCCACAGCCTTTAGCATTGGAAATATTTGCTTTGGGATTTAAACTCTCAGGGGGAAGTCAGAGCCCATCCTTTCCACAGCGCTTTGGTAACTGAAGAAGTTTGGGCTGTTCCTGATACTCCCCTGGTCGAACAGCAGTGGTCACTTGTTTATTATATGTGAATTTTAACACTTTATAACTGGTAGCAAAAACCTCTAGAATATTTTTTTTTTTTTCTGTAAAACTGTAACAGTTGTTCCACTAAGAAAACCCAAGCTTTTATATCACTTTATTTTTTGCTTGTATCCTGCCCACCTCAGAGAAGTTACGAAGTAGAAGCACTCATCTTAAAATATAAATGTTGTCTTAAGCTTACTCCATTATTCAAGCAATGTTTAGCGTAACCCTGTCATTTTCTTCTAGTGATCCAGCTGCCAAAGCTCTCTGGGAGTCCTTCATGAACCTCAAACAGAAAGAAGCTGTGATGGAGGCTCGGAGACACCTTGTGGAGGCTGCGAGCAGAGAAAATTTACCTATTAAGATGAGCATGGGTGAGTGAGTGGTGTGACAAACCCTTCCCTACACTGTGGTAATGGGAAAGGTGACGGTCAGCTCCTCTTCTTCCACTTTACCCTCTCAGGGAAGACTCACCCCATCCTTGGTTCACCCCTATTCTTGCTAACAGATTTCAGGAGAGCTCTGTAGCTACCACAGGATCTTTGTGGTACGTGAGAGGCAAGTGTTTTCTTTTGAATACAGTAACCTTGAAAAGATTGAGAGCAGTGGTGAAGCAGTGGAGTCCTATGAAAGCGTGCACATGGTCAGCAGTGCTGCTTGTCTTTATTGTGCAAAGCATGACAATTTGGGCATTCTTAAAAAGCCAGGAGGATTTGTCCCCTGAAAGCAGGCATCAGAAATAGCAGTTGATCTGGTGGAAGTTGGCAGACCTTGCTTATGATTACACTATACAGATAGTGATGACATTACATAGGTAGAGAGGTTTTTGTGAAGTAATGCTGCCTTGATCAAGACTGTTTAAGCTGAAAACCACATCTGTGCAGTCTTTAAACCTGAGTTCTTCAAAATATTAGAGAGATGTCGATTATAAAATAACAACTTTCAGTAGCTTTTTTAGAAGCTAATTCTCACTATATATACCATACTCAGTGAAATGCAGGAGTTGATAGAATGTTAGGCTTAATTAAAACTGGTATTGCTCTGTACCACAAGAATTCTTTGCATTTTATGTACTCTGAGATTATTTTATGCTGGACTTTTCATCAACAAAGATCCTCGTGGAATAGGAGTAACAGACTTTTATCTGGGACTCCAGATATTGTAGAAGGATTAGATGTACAGCCAACTCATGAACTGTTAACAACTATAACATTTCATATATAGTATGGTCTTTACAAATACCTAGAGCAGGCATTTAGTAGATTATTAATCAGAAATACTAGATCTCTGCAACAGTAATGCTGTAAGCTGTTTTAAAGATGTGGAAAAGGAACAGATGTGAGAGGGACGTTATAAATTTGTCTGAAGGAGTGTAGGGCACAGTAAATAAAATCTTGTTTAAAGCTTTCACTGATAATGTGTGAGTATTCACTATAATAACATTAAGAAGCCCCCCGCTGTTTTTCTCCTACATACACCTTAAAAATTATTATTACTGTTGAAAATCAGCTTTGTTTTTAAAGTGATTACTTCCCATCTTTGAGAGGTAACAATCCATCTACCACCTTTGCTGCTTTGTGTGAATGACTCAGATCAGCCACCCTTTCCTCTGTGTCCCCTTCCTGTGGTATCCAGGGAAGGCTGCAATAACCTGGTTCTTAATCACATTAGGTGACACTTACTGATGGTAGCCTAAATGACATATTTAGGCCAAATATATGTAGAAACATTTAAGAGCTGATGGTGAAACACATTTCTGACACTAGTTCTTGAGGCTTGTTTTTCGTTGAGGTATAGCTGTAATTTACTGATGTTTATGGAAATTGTTATTTATTTTGTGAATTGCACGTTTCCCTTGCACTAGAATCATAGCCAATTGTCAGCTTTTTAGTTGAACTGCAAAGGGCAAAACAAAATTTGAGGCAGTCTTGTAAATTATAAAGAAGGATAAAGTGAGAATCAAGGAAATGGGGGCGCTACAGTCACCAAAATCAAAGGTTCTTACTGAGCATGAATTCAGAAAAGCTGAAACTCACACCCAGATGTGACATTGTCCAGTGATGCGTATTTATTAATGACCTGTGGGACAGCTCTGCATCTCAGTAGCATTCGTTGCCTCGTGCTATTCATTTCATCGTGCTACAGAACATCTTAGTTCTCTGTAGGGAAGCTGGAAAATTGTGTTATCAGCTGCTGCTTTTGCTGAGAAGGCAAAAGTCTAGTGGCCTGCTCTGGTCCTGATTGATGTGTTGCGTCGAAAGGCTCCCACTGTCTGTGATAAGAGGCAACGCTGGCTAGAGAAAAGGGAAATGCTTTCACTCTGCTCTGTGCTCAGACTCCAGTTTATATGATTTTACCTCAAGTTCTGCCTGTATTGGAAGATCTCTTATGGTTTTCCCAAATTTAGGTTATCTTCTGAGTTATTTATGACCCTACTGTTAAATATCAGGGATTTTTTGGAGCAGGAATGTTGCCTCTTATACTAAGACCAGCCGCGTCAGATGGAAAGGGTATTTTCCTCACTGCTACTTACTTGCTTTTCTTCCCCCTGGAAATAAGGAGTGAATTACATTTGAAAGCAAAGCTTTGAATTCCATTTGGTGTGGCTGAGCCCTCCTGCCGTGGCCACCTGCCTGAAAAGCTGCATCACGTGGGACTCTGGCAGCATGGGAGCCCTCTGCAGTGATGAGAAACTCGATCCCATCCTGTTGCCATGTTTTTTGGTGCAAGGAAAATAAATACTGTTCGTTTGCTGGGCTTTGAAAGGCTGCTCATTACTCTGAGGTATGTGTGTGCTTGCCCACGTTTCCCTTGCAAGCAATGTGCCTGACACCCACCTTTCTTCTTTTTCTGCCTGGCTGCATGTGGCAGGAGCTCTGACAGTTGTGGGAGGACACACAGCTCAAGCTTTTGCTTTCTGACATCTTGTGAATGTGTTTTCCCCCTCCTGAGACAGGAAGGAGACTAGAAGAGTTGTAGAAGGGGACATGTCTTCTCCCCAACACCCCCAAATGTCTGCAGGCCACTGGGAACTCCATCTTCTCCCTTTGAAATCAGCAATAGTGGAGAGAGGAGAGGAGTTCTGAGGAAGGAGAAGAAAGAGAAGGAAAGGAAATCAACAATTCTGGCTACATGTTTTGAACCGAGTAGATTGTAGCACTACTTTCAGGTGTTCTTGATTTGTATATTCATTTGATGTATCAAGGAAAGTGGTAGCAGGGATGTCTAGAAGTTCTATTGACTTTCAGAAGGGATCACTATAGACTGAAGATTATCTGGCAACATTTTGTTGAAAGTTTTGGTGGATGGACTCTTGGAGCAAGCCCAGTTTCAAATTAAAGACCATCTTCATGACGTTTGCAAATAGAGCAGGATTCTGTCCTTTTTCTGTAGCCATATCATACTTAGGTTTTCAGATGGGTCATTAAGTGGTCTTATACCATCTTCAAGGAAGACTTCCCCCCCCCCCCCCCATTCATTTATGTCCGAGGAAAGCGTGTATTTTATGTTATTTTGCTTTGTGAGTGAAAGAACTATGTTCTTGCTACAAACTGCAGTGAGTGACACAGGCTAGTGAGCTGTCCAGAACTGTTCATTGCAAGCATTTCAAAATCTTGTTTCTTTTTTAAAGAAGAATTGCAAGTTTTAGGAAACAGTGTCCCAGAGGGAGACAAAAGTGCCAAGTGATGGTCTATAAAACCAACTAGAACACAAAAATATGGAGCTACTTTGCCCTTTCCTTACAGACCTCCTTTCTGAGGTCAGCCCTGGAGAAGGCAGGCAAAGCACTGTGCAGGATTCTGTCCAGCATGAAGGCTTTATGCATGCTACATCCTGTTTATTTACTGTTTAATCTGTTCCATCCATAAATACATAACATGGGTATAAGGGTTTTGAAGCTGTAATTTCCTGTGGAGTTTAGTAATGCTGCCAGTATTGACTTCTAGGGACTATTTGTTTGGTATTGCTTACTGTGGGCATGCTGACATTGAGCCCCTTCTTTACAGGATATAAATGGAGTATATAAATGTACTGAAACCATGTTACTAATATAGTAGTTACATCTAAGTTTTGCATGGACCCTTTCAGCTAGATACGCTTCCCAAACCAGTATGTGTTTGCATGGAAACAGATGGAGCCGTCTTATGCTGGATGCCCATTTAAAAAGAGACATTAAAATATTCCATATATATATATACACACACATATATATACACACACTTAAAAAGAAACCCCCAGAGCCAACAAACAAATGTTTGTTTTGTCAAGAGCTACATCAGTTCCGTTTTGCCTCTGAGGCAATTGCTTTTGTGTTTTGGATACACAAGTGAATGCTGATAATAGCCAGGGAAGATAAATATTTTGTCAAGTTCTGGTCAGACATTATTTTTGCGTAGTAAAAATCCTGGCGTGTAAGAAAATTTCTTTTATATAAAAGAATTAAGTCTTCTTTTGAAAAGCTCTTTGGAAGACGGTTTAGAAGACCATTAGATTAGATCTGATCATTAGGTTAGTTTTAGAGGAGGCTGAGAGGTGACCTTATCGTTCTCTACAGCTACCTGAAAGGACGTCGTCGTGAGGTGGGTGTTGGTCTCTTCTCCCACGTAACTAGCGATAGGATGAGAGGAGATGGGCTTAAATTGCACCAGGCGAGGTTTAAATTAAGCAGCGGAAAAAAAACTCGGTACTGAAAGAGTGGTGAGGATGGGAACAGACTGCCCAGGGAAGTGGTGGAGTCACCTTCCCCGGAGGTGTTCAATGACCCATGTAGGTGTGGCACTTGAGGACGTGGTTCAGGGGTCATGATAATGTCGGGTAGACGGTTGGGCTTGATGCTCTCCGAGGTCTTTCCAACCTTAAGGATTCTGCGATCACCAAAATAGCTTTCTGGTGAGATTTGTAGCATTGTGCTGAATTCAAGCGAGATTGAAAATACTGGAAAGGGATTATTTCTGCTCTGCTCTTAAACTACGTGACTAAGGATTTTTGCTTTGAGGCAGCAGCCCGATTTACAGTACAGTGGAAAGATTCTGATGCCTATTTTAATGGTCTTCTGAGTGTTGCAGCTCGTGAATCCCTTGCTGAGAGCTTTGCTATTAGCATAGTATTTGGCAGTGGTAAAAACTTTGCTACAAATGTTCTTTTGTGGCTTTAGAAAAACCCTTGCTCTGCTGTTTGAAAAGAACACAGTAAACCTTGATCGAGTCTGAATTCCTTTATTGTGTCTTTTTTTTTACTGGCATGGAGACTGATGCAAGTTGCAACACTGGTGTAGTAACAGGAACAAAGTACAGTGTACTGTTACACGAACCCTTCTCAGCAGAAGGAAAGCCTTTGGGTTTCTTTCCATTTGAAATGTACAAATACAGTTTTAAAAATCAAGCTCATTACAACATTAGCAAAGCTTCAGTCTCTGTGAAGTAAAGAAGGATACTGAAACTTTCTCAGATGGGCTGGTTTGCCTGGGTTGAACTGCACTATGGTAATTTGGGTAGAAGTGGGAAGATCCTGAGATGTCGATGGGCAACATGAAATAACATTCTGAGATAGAAAAGTACCTTAAGATAGATAGATCAATACCTTACCTAAAACCAGAAAGAATATAAAATGTGCCTTTTTTTCTTTTTTTTTAATGACAAGTTGCACTGGACTGTAACAGTGTTTAACGTGCTATTTATTCTTGACAAGATCAATGCAAAAATATTCTAGATTCAATACCATCAATTGCTGGAATAAGCTTCAGAGACCAAAACTACCTACAAAGGAAATGAGCTGTAGTAAGGTAGGCAAGTACATACATATCTTTCCCCATAAATCAAGGCAGATCTAAGATGTCTAAAATCCACTCTGGCCAACCATTAGGACAGTTCTGTGACAGATACAAGTAGCAAGGCAATGTCAGCCTGGGTTTGAGGTCCTCACAACGGAGGAGAAAGGAGATCATCATTGCAAGCACTCTGTGGGGTGTTTGACTCCCTCCCGTGACACATCTCTGATGTCATGGGTACCTGGAAGACAGCTGGGCTTGGGAGACATTATGGCCCCCATCATGCAGAAAGGAGATCATATTGTAGGCTGTTACTTGGGGTGTTTCTGGACGTATTTCTGTTGCCTGTTTAGCTCGTCTCCAAACCCATGGGGAGAGCAAGCGGCAGAACCAGTGAGGCAGCAGCCAAAGTCTCCCTCCTGGCATCCTCATGAAGCAGGAGGTTTCCTGTACCAGCTTGACTGAGACAGGCCTGGCTTAGCCTGAGGAGCCCCACGTTCCTTACCATGGGTTTCACAGTGCTGCTCCAAGGGCTCATCAGTATTTTCAGGACATTTTGCCAAGGACAGGGGATGCTGCTCATATCAGACCTGAACTCTTCCATTGCGCAGCCTGGATCCCGAGCAAGGCAGTTCCTGAGTTAAATCAGTCTTCTCTTTGTCTCAGCAACAGTAACAGAAGTCCTGCAGTGTGGGACTATCTAGCCAAGTGAATCTGTTTTTTCCAGCCTGTTGCAATACTGAGTTCCTGATTTCTCCCTGTAGTGCAACTAAAAAATTAGTCTTGACCTGCAGCAAATGTTCCCAATCTCAGCGATGGTCAACATAGCAGATGTTTTCTTGCATCACTCATCCCTGAAGGCAGGAAGGCTTTTTGCTTCTCAGAGTGCTAAATGTTTTTGAAGAGTTTGAAGTATTTCTGAAAGTTGTGGATACGTTCCTATTTGGGGTGCTTCTGTATAGGCCTTTGCTTTCCCAGGGGAATGCTCCTTGAATATAGTGGGATTAGGCTTTCCCTGATAATTCTTGATGCATGTGGTCTTTCTGAATAGTCAGTACCACATGGAGAACTTCAGGAAACTGATATTATGGCTGTTTCACTTTGCAGTGTTACACCAGGATGAAGTTCAGGGTTTCAACCCTATTGAGTACAGCCAGTGTTCACCAAACTAAATAGATCCCATCTTCTGGTAGTCGTCTGGTTTTGCCAGTCTAGGACAGAGATGTTTCTCTAAGCTCCAGATGTACGAAGAGTATGTAGCCTTCTCCTGTTTTTCTTCACCAAATAAACTTTCCAGATCATCTCTGTAACTCATTAGATACAACAGAAAGGATGAAGGAAAGGGATAATCCTACCAGCAAAGTTTTCTGTTTTTCAGGAGGTGTGACAAAATAGCTAAGATGGAGAGATGTTCAGGAGCAGAATTTTGTTTTTCATCAGTGACACTGCATTTGTGTGTGGTGTTGCTTAGAAGTATCACCAGCTGAGAAGACACCTTTGCACTGATCATTATGCTGCTTTCAAGCTGGATGCTGAATTCAGGAAAGTGATGTGACAGTTCCTTTTTTCAGTTGTACCTGCCAGTACACAGGGTAGAGTCCTTGAGAGCACGAAACAATTGCTCAAGAAAAAAACCCAATATAACTTAGAACAACTGGAACTATGTGAGGTGTGATGTCTATGTGCATATTTTGCCATTTATCTTTCATCCCTTCTTTTTCTGTCTAGCACATAAAGATTGTGTAGTTGAAAGAAACATCTGATTTATGAGGAGCAAGTACTTACACTCCTAGTGTGAATCCTGTGAAAGTTGAACAGTGAATGGAGTGCTTACTGGGCTTGGAAATGGCTGTCAGTGTGGAGGCAACAGTCTGGCAGAAGCTTGGTGGTAAAGAAGAAGGTAAGGAAGGCAGAGTGAGTGCCAGAAGGCTGATTTTGAGAGCACAGATATCCATCCTTTCTCGTCAAGTGCATCCCAGAGAAAGAATTCTGTAATATCAAGTTGACTGAAAAGGCTTGGCATGAAATTTTCTCCTTTTGATGACTGCTTGCAGCTTAGCACAGAATGAGTGTTATCAACAAATATGGATGAATTGTAGAATAATTTGGGGTTGGAAGGGATCTCTGGAGATCATCTAGTCCAACCCCCCTGCTCAAACCAAGGACAGCTTAAGAGTTAGGCTAGATATGTTGGCTCTTGTTCAGCTGAATTTTAACTATGTCCAAGGATGGCAACTCTACATCCTGTCCGGGTACCCTGCACCAGTCCTAGCTGCTCTTATGGAGAAAATGTTTTCCTTTGTCTACAATGTGATTTTTTTTCACTTGCTGCAGTGTGTGATCATTGCTTCTTGTCCTCTCACTGTGCACTTCCAAGAAGTTCGATTCAGTCTTCTCTGTGATTACTCGTTATTTCCTTGCTCCCCTCCCTGCTTTTGTTTCTTGAGATGAAACAAGCCCATCTCCTTCAGCAGTTACTCCTGCATCATTTTCTGTAGCCCCCTAACCCAGCACAAGGGCATATGGCTGATGCATGTTGAACTTGGCAGACACATTTAATCCTGAACGTTAGAGTCATTTAGGTCACAGACCCACTGTTAGACTATTGCAGATGAAAGAAACACAGGAAAAGTTGAAATAAAGGAAAAAAAAAAAAATAAATAAAAAGGAACTTCATGATTGCTGCAAAATGGCACGTTGAATGAAGCAAAAAGCTTGCTAAGTGTCTGTGGGCATCCGTGAAATGTGTCCTCAGTGAGTGCTGTTATTTCTGCAGTTGAAACAGAACTGGAAATTGCTGTGTCCCAAATGATGATATATTGTGCTAACACAATTTTTAATCCTTCTTGTCAGACTTTTGCTTAAACACTGGAAATATATAAAGATGAGAGGACTTTTATGTGCAGTTACTTATGCTTAATGTTGCTAGCAGCATTTGTTTTATTTGGGGAAGAGCTTGATGACTGAAGAAGAGATACTATGCCAGGTCCAGATGCAGAATACCAATGACTTGAAAACTGAAGGAACTCTTAACTGTTGGAGCCATGCAGTATATTTCATGAGGAAGAAGAAAAATCTAAAGTGATAAAGGCAGCTGTAGGTAGCTTGTTCTTACCCAGTTCTGTTGATCTTGTAGCTGCTCAGCCAGTTGAGTCAATTCTTTTTGTTTAAAAAAACTTAACAGTATCTTTCTTTCATCTCTCACCTTTCCTTTCTTCCCTCCCTTGTATTGTTTTGCAGTAGGTTATGTTCCTTTTATGACTTGGGGAAAACACCACTTCACATCTTCCTGTTATTTGTCCACTGCTTTGTATATCTTTAATGGCAGCGTATGAATTTAACCCTTAAAGTGCAGGTTTTTTCTGGAAAATGTACACACTAAAATACATCTTATTAAGGATAGAAGAGAGGAAAAAGCAATGACAGAACTTTTGTATCACTTATCCTATATGAAATTAGTACCTTGAAATACCAGATCCTCATCTTAACTGTAGAGATGAAAAGAATGGTGTGAACTGTGCAACCCCACTGGGTGGTTCTACTGCAACAGCAGCAGCTTTTGGGAATAGGTTTGGAAATGGTCCCGAGTTAAATCCTGCCCTCTGCTTAAGGGAAACATGCCTAATATAGAGAAGGAGACTGAGCTGGGTAATGTGAAGTGCACTTACAACAAATTGAAAGAATTTTTTAGAACAGGCTAGCAGAGATGTTTTAATCAAAAACTGAAATTACTCAGAATAGTACTAAAAAAAAAAATAAATAAATAGAAGTTTTATAAAGCATCCTGTACTTCCTCTATTGCAAGACGTTTATTCCTTTGTTTTAGGAAGGTGTTCCCTGTAGGTGACTGCAAATGGCTTTTTGCTGTTCTTGTTTAGGAAATCAAGTGTTTAGATTTGTTCTGAGTGTTGTGGGGTGGTTTGGGTTTAGGTTTTTGTTTGTGTGTTTAATGACTACTTCATTACGTGAATTTCTTTTTAAAAAGTGAAGCATAATATTGGGACAACTCACACTTCATTGAAGTTTAAAGGAATATTTCAGTTGATTCTGAAATATCAAGTACCATGTTTTGCATTTAAGCTCTTGTTGATTTTTTTTTTTCTTTTAGATTTTGTTTGTTTGTGGTTTTTGTTTGGTTTTCATTGACTTAATATTCTTGCAGAAGTACCAGTTAAGGTAGTTTACAAAGTTTCAGCACAGGTATTTTTGTCTCAACTGTCTCTCATTCAGTGAATAACCTGCTGCTAAATAGTCTCTCGTGGTGTAAGATGGGTAATGGTTCAAGACAATAAAGCTGTGAAGCACGTCATATTTGTGTCTCATACCTCATTTACTTTGCACTTCACTGCTGTAAAACAGTTAGCAGATGGAAGTGAAACAGCGAATCCTGTGCAGTGATGTGAAGCAGAGAAATATGCTGGTAGTATGTTAACTTGATGAAATTGTAGTTGGCACATGGATGCAGGACTATTTGGCTAACCTTACTGTCACTTTTGAGGAGGAAGTGAGGTGACAATAGTCCTTTTGTGCGTCCGGAGTTTTTGGATAAAGCATTTGTCTTTTTTTTTTTTTATTTCTTAATTTGAGGGATTTTTTTCTAGACAGTAAACCCAAATACTTAAATATGAACTTGGGGCCAGGTCTCCTTCCATGTCTGGTCGTGATTAGAGTTAAAAATAATTCTTAAAATGTAAAAGAAAACAGAAGTGTGTTGCTCTTGCAGGAGTTCTGCAAATATATAATTTCATTATTTATACTCTTTGCTACTGTGATACTGCAAAACCTGTATTAACTTCACTGTGAAGTCTGTCTTAATAAAAGTACTATGAAAAGCCTATATTCATGTGGTCTTTCTCTAGCCAATTTACGTGGTGTTCACAATAGCTGGGAATAAATGATGTACAGGTAAACATTTGTGAAGCTTGGAAATAAAGGTTTTATGTAAATGCTACACTTATTTTTTTTTTATACTGCATATCTTTAAGAGGAAATGACTGTGGGTTAAAAGCTTAAAAATGTCAATAGTGTTTACTTGCATATATACTGGTAACTAGTATTGTTTTGAGGGAGGTAGTAAGTGACAGGTACTTCTTCATTGCCTGGAATCTGTGGTGAGTCACAGTGTTTCTAACATGTCTACACAAACAGCTTTTATATCAAACAAACCAAACTGCCCAGGAAAGGTTGCAATGCTTCTTCCAGTTTTTGATTGCCCATTATTCAGTAGTAGGTATAAAGCTGGATCAATAATCCCACTATATAGATATAAGCTGATTTTATGTGTGTGTGTGTATATATATATACACACATACTCATAGATATTAAAAAAAGTAATACTATGCGTTAGTTACTGGGTACTGATGCAACTTAATGAAAGTAATTGTGTTGTCATCTTCTGTTCTCTGCTAAAATCTATTTGGTGGTTGTTTTTTTTTCAGAAAAACACTAGAGATCTGTTTTTTTCATTAAGCTTACTTTTTTTTTTTCTTGTGTTTAGTTCTATTAGATCTTCTCAGCCTTGTAAATAAATGTTTTGAATATTTGAATTTTAAGTGTTGGGTTGGGGATTTAAAAAAAAAAAACAAACAGGAAAAAAAAAAAAGCCACTGTACTTGTACACTGTCCCTTTCTGATGATCAAACATGGCTAAAACCACAGGAGAAATCCCTTAAGCCTCTTTGAACCTGGGAGAAAAATAAAACACTTATTCTTTACGGCCAAGAACACAAAGTTTACTTCATTTGCTGTTATTTAGATCTGTGGGGAAGCAACCTCATTGGAAATAAGATACAACTTGTTGTGTGCTGTGAAGCCCTTGTTTCATAGGGCGCATCCATAATGACTGTCTTTTACATCAGCAGGAGAGTTGATGAATATGGGTTGGGAGGTGATGATCCTGGTCTCTGCTTGTGTCAGGGGTTAGGGTCAGGGCGGCCCACTAGACCTATACCAGATGCTCTCAGTTATCACCTCTCCCTCTCCAAAGGGGAAGAGAAAGGGAATAAGGGAGAGAGGCTTAGGAGTTAGAAAAGGAAACCAGAACAGCTTGAATGAAAATGAAAATAAAAATAAAATGGATTATATACCAAACCAGTATCGAACCCACTCTTCCTGATGGCAATTATGTCACTGTCACCACTGCTGCTGTGAAGCAGGCACTGGGGAAGCTCCAGTGGCAGACAAGGACCTTGTTCAGGAGCTGGATTATGGTACTGTGTTCAGGAAGACACAGATTGGGATTGAAGGCAGAATGGACAGACCTTCTCAGATGATGGCTGTTGAAGCAGAGAGGAAGAGGAAGCTGAGCTTGACCCTTGTGATCCCTCAGCTTTCTACTGAGCATGCCGTATAGGGGATGGAACATGATGTTGGTCAGTTTGGGGTCACCTCTCCTGTCTGCTCCTTCCTGCAGGTGTGGCCTTTTTCTTTCTGCACCCCCAGTGTGGTACCCAAGATCCAGCAGTGGCCTCGGTCTGCACACCAACCATTGGTACTAACTGTAAATGCTGGGTGTTAGCACACTCAAAGCAGACACTGCGAAAACAGGCTGCTGACTTCAGACAGTGCAGTTAGTTAGAAGAACTGAGCTGAAAAGTGAAATCCCTGAACAGAATTGTTGTGTTCTAACTCGAACCATGGCACCTCGGCACGCAGCAGAAACACACGGCACCTGCACTTTGCTGGAACACTGTGGCAGCTCTGGGTATTAGCACTGAGTACCGTGTTTTGTGTGGCTCAGGAGATGACAGAAAGGGCTTCAGAATTTCTCTACATTAAAAAAGGAGCCATCTAGTAAAAAAAGAAAGGTAGGACCAAACTTGAAGAAAGTAACTGAAAGTGATGTAGAATTAAAGGAGCAAAGTATCACTACGAACAGTCCATGCTGAAGGATTTAAACACATGATACAGTATGTTCTGGTCTGCCTGCGAAGTCTCTGAGCGTAAGACGTGAGGTGGAACGTGGCAATACAGCAAAACTTAGTGACTTGCCCAGTGCTTGTTTTCCAAGCATGACTGTATAAGCCTGAGCATTCAGTCTCACAAAAGATGACTCGTTACACAAGAGACGTGGTCAATTACATACGTCCGTGCTCATACATCATCGTATTTTCCATCCCTGTTTATTTCCTTGCCATCCAAACTGATTGTTAGGGTGTTCTCAGCTGCAGAAGTCTTCCAGAAATCATCAGAGAAATAGTCACTCCTGTGAATAACGTACCAAAGAAGGACGACCTCCCTCTTTCAGGGACAGCATGCCAAGAACACAATGAAGTACTCGGTGTCTGAAAACATATGTCTTAGTGCTGAATGAGGACACGCGCAAGCCACCTGAAATCCTTTGGGCATGTGCTTTTAAGACAAACAAGTTGACTTCGTTTCTGCGAAAAGTTTAAAGCATCCAGGAGCTGAATCGACCAAATCTGCAGGTTTCAAGTCCCTTTATGGTCACAGTGAATTACTGTTTGCAAGGATTGCTGGTTTTTTAGGGCTGGAGACTCTCCGGTTGGGCCGTGGCCTAATATTCAATATTTATTCATCT